>JAUELO010000299.1:412255-424411 GCA_032357855.1 Amphibolips quercusostensackenii | reverse complement strand
ATATTTGGGATTATAGATTAAAATGGGTCACCGTGTATATTACAGTATTGCACAATATGATACACTGTCACACTATATGATACAGTATGGCACAAGATCATATATGATGCAATATGATACACCATAATACAATATGATACAATGCGATACATTACGAATTAATATCATACAATATGATACAGTATGGTATGATAAAGAGCATGATGTACCAAGTTACACTATAATACACTATAATGATACACTACGATACTATATGATACAATATGATACAATATCATATGAAGTTATCACTTCTGCCTGGCGTCCCATGACGGCTCACTTTTTTTTCTAAATTTCAGTTGCTGGTTCGGATGTTGTTTAATTCCCTGTTGCATTGATGAGTGCATGGATGTTCATCATACATGTCCAAATTGTAAAGCATATCTCGGACGTTATCGAAGATAGAACAAAATGTAAGACAACTGCCATATCTGCATTTTCAATAGGAACCTCGAGAAGTTGAGAAAAAAGTGCACTTTATAAGTGTATCTTCTTCTGTATCTTGACACACCGTTCTCTAAACAAGCTAATTAAATCCACAAACACCAGAATGATTTCTCAACGTATTCAAAGTCAAAGTAAGGAGATAAATCAAAAGACAATCTCTTTTGCTAATCAACTGGAAAAGATGCACAACATTTATTTTCTCAGATATTCTTTTCGTTTTCTTAGTTCTTAGTGTAATAGGTGGAATTAAAAAATAGTTCATGAGTGTTAGATTTTCTGCTCTCTTAAAAAATCACATGTGGTTTCTTGTTTTTACTTAGGTACAAAAATGGTACAAACTTAGGCAGCAAAAATTGTAGTCAATTACTCCACGATTGTTATCGAATGTGTTTTTGTTGTATTTATTGAATTTCGCACGCGAGCGTTTTTTGCTCCTTCCTAAATGACTTTCATAGTTTCAATGTGCAATCAGTTTAGGAACTCGCAATCGATATAGGATACGACTGAATAACCGTTTTTGAGGCAGCTTTATGTTTTTAATGGCGCAATACTTCCAGCGGGTCCTTAAACTATTTATTCTTGAAATCATTTTAGATTTCAAACTTTGAATCAAGTTCTATGATCACAGTACAACATAATTGCAGCGAACTTTGCCTGAAAGGAGAGTGTATTTTTAAAACGTGTAAAAGTTAGAAAAATTGATTCTTATCATTTTCAATTATAGAATATTATCCTTCAGTTAAAAGTTCCCTGTAATATCGACCAATCGAGCTTTTTTATTATGAGCTCATCGTTGCATTGTGCTATCTGAAGCACTAATTTTATTTTCCTAAACTTAAGCGAGTTTGACTTTTTATATTTTATATTAATACCAATTTTTAAAGATCACAATTTATAAAATATTAATCATTGTTTCGAAGCACGATTTTCAGTGTAGTACAATAATGTGCCTTATACGAATTAATATTTAAGATTATGCAAGAATAGTATGAATACAAAAGGAAATTTGTAGTACAATGTAAGCACCGCGTCAAACTCGAAGTTTTCGATTAACAATAGGTTGGTTTAAAAAACATTTAATTTCTTAAAAGTTACGTTGCTCCTTGATATTTTTTTCTAAATTATGAAAAAGATGGCTGTAGGTTCAAATTGCTCTAAATTTGTTTTGATTTTGTCTATAATTTGATTCTGTAGTTTGATTTTAGAGAAAATTGCAATAGATGAAAATTGTGCAGATTTACTAGACAAATAGGACTAAATTGGTAAATTTGATGAAAAAAATGTATTTCGTGTGTTTTCCACATTATTGGTGTTAAGATTATTGTGGTTTACCAATCATCACAAATTATTAAAACAGTCATCTTTTTTATGATTTAGGAAAAGAAAAAATATCGAGGTACGCCTTTTTTTAAAGTTGTTTTTTGAGCCATCCTAACTAGCAAGCATACAATTTATGCAAATGGCAGGCCATACGAGAGTAATAGTTATAAATTATAACTTTAAGTATTTAACTCTAGGTTCGTTATTTGATTGGGTCAAGTAATATTTGTGCAGATACATTAATCTTTATTTAATAACGAATTGTAACAGAAATGAATAATCGTTATTTTTAACACTGAACTGTATGTCGAATTAAATTTATTCCTTGTCAGCGATGCATAAGACTCTATTACTAATAATCTGCTTAAGGATTTTATTGTCCTTTGACACAGGTAACACATTCGAATGTGCGGGTTAAACGAATTTCAATATCATTTTCATGTGTAAACTGATTTAAGATATTTAAATAAAACATTTACAATACTACTTATTTCTTATTTCTTTCAGGGGGCAACCGTTAGGGAAAACCTGTAAATCATGGAAAACTTAAGGATTTTAAAATAAAAATTGAAATTCAGGTGACTTTTTCAAGATCAAGTCACTATAGTCACTTTTTAAAATAAAAAGATCACTTTAGTCACTTCTTTTGAAGCTCCTTAAAGTGTTATAAAAGATTCCAATATTTGAAGGGATTTTAAAGATTTTAGCATATTTCAAAAGATTCCAAGGAATTTTTAATATATTTAAATAATATAAAGGTATTCAACAACACTTTTAAAGATTTTAAGGTATTTTTAAAAATACCAAGGAATTTCAAAGGATTTGAAAAAGTTTTTAAGGTATTTTAAATATTTTAGGGCATTTGAAAAGCCTCCAAGGTATTTTTAATAGATTTGAATAATTTGAAGCTCTTACAAATTTTTAAAAAAGATTTTAGGGTATTTTTAAAAGTTCTAAGGCATTTTTATTAGATTAAAACACTTTCATGGAATTTCCAAGGATTTGAATGATTTTAAGGAATTTAAGACAATTTTAATGGAATTTCAAAGAATTTCGAAAGATTGGGGAAGATTTTATAAGTCCTATAAAGTTTTGAGATATTTCAACAGATTCCAAGAGAATTTTATAAGATTTCAGAGGAATTCCCTGATTTTAAGAGATTTCAGCAGCCCTCATGGTATTAAATTAAATTTTCCAGGATTTTACGAAATATCAGATTTCATGTAATTTCACAGGATTTTATAATATTTTAGTGGATTCCAAAGAATATATTTACAAGAATTGAGGGATTTCAAACGTTTGAATTATTTTAGGCTGTTTTTAAAAATTCTAAACAAATTTGCAAATTATTTTAATAATTTCAAGGAATTTCAAAGGCTTTAATTATTTTAGGCTATTTTTAAAAATTCTAAAAAAATTTCAAGGGTTTTAAAAAATTTTCATGGATTTTCAAAAGATTTTAAAGGATTTGAAGTATTTTAGTATATTTTCAAAAAGTCCAAGGCATTTTAAGAGCTTTCAAACATTGCAAAAAAATTCAAAGGATTTGAAATATTGCAAGGATTTTTTTTTATTTGAATAATTTGAAGGGATTTGAAAGGATTTGAAATATTTTAGGGTATTTTAAAATACTTCATTCAAGGAATTTTCAATTTATTTCAATACCTTGAAGGGATTCTAAAGGATTTGAAAGATTTTAGAGTATTTGAAAAAAATGAATTTTCAAGCGTTTTAAAAAACTTTAAGGGATTTCAAAAGATTTTAAAGGATTGGAAATATCTTAGGGTATTTTCAATAGATTTCAATATTTTGAAACGATTCTAGAGAATTTGAAAGATTTTAGGGCATTTAAAAAAATTCAAGGAATATTAAATAGATTTTAAAAAATGCAAGTGATTTCAAAACATTTTAATTTATTGGAAATATCGTAGAGTATTTTTAACAGATTTCAATAAATTATTCCGAAGGATTCTAAAGATTTTTGTTTTTTTCGAAAAATTCCCAGGAATTTTTAAGAGCTTTAAAAAGTTTCAAGGGATTTAAGAATATTTAAAAGGTTTTAGTATATTTTTTGAAGTTCCAAGGACTATTTAGGAGCTTTAAAAAATTGCATGGGATTTGCAATTCATTTCAACTAGAAGGCATTCTAAAGGATTTAAAAGATTATAGGATATTTTTAAAAATACCAAGGAATTCTAAACAGGTTTTAGTAACTTCAAGGGATTTCAAAAGACTTTAAAGGATTGGAATTATTAGTGTATTTCTAATAAATTTCAATAATTTAAAGTGATTCCAAAGGATTTTAAAGATTTTACGGTAATTTCATAAGATCCAAGGAATTTTCAAGAGCCTTAAATAGTTTAAAAATATTTCAAGGTATTTGAAATATTTTATAAAATATAAAAATATTCCAAGAAATTTTCATTTGATTTCAGTAATTTGAAGGAATTCTAAAGGATTTGAAAGATTTTAGGGTATTTTATATGATTCCATGGAATTTTCAATTGAATTCAATAATTTGAGAGGATTCTAAAGGATTTGAAAGATTGTATGGTGTTTTGAAAAATATCAGAGTATTTTTTGAAATTCCAATGAATTTTACACAGGTTTAAAACATTAGAAGGGTTTCTAAAGGATTTTAAAAATTGCATGGTATTTTTGAAAATTCCAAGGAATTTTTAAGAATTTTAAAGAAGTTTAAGAGATCTCAAAATATTGTTAAGGATTGCAAATATTTATGGATATTCTTAATAGATTTCAACAATTTGAGGTGATTCAAAAGGATTGAATAAGTTTTAGGGTATTATTAAAAGCTCCAATGAATTGTCAATTATTTTAAATCATTTAAAGGGATCCTAAAGGATTTGAAATATTTAATGGTGTTTTGAAATATTCCAAGGAATTTTCCATTTATAACAATAATTTGAAAGGAATTCTAAAGGATTTTAAAGATTTTAGGGTATTCTTAAAAACACCAAGGAATTCTAAACAGATTTAAATAACTTCAAGGGATTTAAAAAGATTGTAAAGGATTGGAAATGTGTCATGGTAACTTTATTAGATTGTAATAATTTGAAGAGATTCTAAAGGATTTAAAAGATTGCTGTGGCATTGTAAAAGATTCCAAGGAATTTTCAATTTATTTCAATAATTTGAAGCGATTCTAAAAGATTTCAAAGATTTTAGTGTATTTTGAAAAGTTTCAAGGATTTTAGAATAGTTAGAATTTAGGATTTTAGAATAGATTTTAGAATAATTTAAAGGAATTCTAAAGGACTTGAAAGATTTTAGGATATTTAAAAAGATTCCAAGAGATTTTCTGTTTATTTTAATAACTGCAAGAAATTCTAAAGAATTTAAACGATTTTAGGGTATTTTTAAAAACACCAAGGAATTATAAACAGGTTTAAATAACTTCAAGGGATTTTAAAAGATTTTAAAGGATTGGAAATATCTTTGGCTATTTTTGATAGATTTCAACAATTTGAAGTGATTCCAAAAAATTTGAAATATTTTAAGGTATTTTAAAAATATCCAATTAATTTTCAAGAGCTTTAAAAAGCTTGAAGGGATTTTAAAGTATTCGAAATGTCTTAGAAATTTTTTTAAGATTTCAAGGAATTTTCAATTATTTATTTCAATAATTTGAAGGGATTCTAAAGGATTTAAAAGATTTTAGGGTATTTTTTTAAAAATTCCAAGGAATTTTTAAGAACTTTAAAAATTTTCAAGGGATTTCGAAATATTTTAAAGGACTGAAAATATTTAGGACTTTTTTAAATAGATTACAACAGCTTGATATGATTCCAAAGTATTAAACAAATGTTATAGTATTTTTAAAGGATTTAAAATATTTTAGAAAATTTAAAAATATTTCAAGGAATTTTAAATTGATTACAATAATTTGAAGGGATTGAAATATTTTAGGGTGTTTTGAAAGATATTAGGGTATATTGAAAGATTCCAATGAATTTTTCACAGGTTTGAATAATTTAAAGGGATTCTAAAGTATTTAAAACATTTTACGGTATTTTTTGAAATTCAAAGAAATTTTTAAGAACTTTAAAAATCTTCAGGGGATTTTAAAATATTTTGAAGTATTGAAAACATTTAAGGCTATTTTTAATAGATTTCAACAGTTTGAAGTGATTCCAAAGTATTTAAAAAATTTGAGGGTATTTTCAAAAGTTCCAATAAATTTTCAATTAATTTCAATTATTTAAGGGGATTCTAAGGGATCTGAAATATTTTAGGGAATTGTTAAAGATTCCAAGAAATTTCTGAAGAAATTTAAATAATTTAAAATGAATCCAAAAGATTTTAAAGATTTTAGAGTATTTTTAAAAGTTCCAGGGAATTTTCAAGAGCTTTGAAAAGTTTCAAAAGATTTTAAAGGATTTAAAATATTTTATAAAATTTTTAAAGATTCCAATGAGTTTTCAAATCATTTATGATTTGGGGGGATTCTGAAGGATTTGAAAGAATTGAGGGTATTTTAAATGATTCTAATCAATTTATAACTGAATTAAATAATTTGAAGGGATTGAAAGAATTAATCAGGTGTTTTGAAATATATTAGGGTATTTTGAAAAAATTTCAAGGGATTCTAAATTTTTTTAAAGTTTTTGGGGTATTTTAAACATTTTTAAAGAATTTTTAAGAACTTTAAAAATTTTCAAGGGATTTCAAAATATTTTGAAGGATTGGAAATAATGAAGGCCATTTTTAATAGCTTTCTACAGTGTTTGAAGTGATTCCTGCGTATTAAAAAAACTTAAGGGTATTTTTTAAAGTTTTAATAAATTTTAAATTAATTTTAATAATTTAAAGGAATTCTAAAGGATTTAAATGATTTGAGGGTATTTTGAAAGATTATAAGGAAATTTAAACAAGTTTAAATAATGTAAAGTGATTCCAAAGGATTCTTAAGATTTTAAAGTATTTTTAAAAGTTACATGGAATTTTCAAGAGCTTTAAAAAGTTTCAAAAGATTTTAAAACATTTAAAATATTTTAGAAAATTTGAAAATATTCCGAGGAATTTTCAATTGCTTTCGATAATTTAAAGAAATTTTAAATGATTTTAATATTTATGGGTGTTTTAAAAGATTCCAAGGAATGTTAAAGAATTTCAAATAATTCAAAGCGATTCCAAAGAATTTTAAACATTTTAGAGTGTTTTTAAAAGTTCTATGGAATTCTCAAGAGCTTTAAAAAGTTTCAAACGATTTCAAGGAATTTGAAATATTTTAGAAAACTTGAAAATATTCCTAAGAATTTTCAATGGGATTAGATAATTTGAAGGAATTCTAAAGGATTTGGAAGATTTTAGGGCATCTTTAAAAATTACAAGGAATTTTTAAGAACTTTAAAAATGTTTAAGGGATTTCGAAATGTTTTTGAGTATTGGAAATATTTGAGGCTATTTTTAATAGATTTCAACAGTTTGATTCCAAAGTATCAAAAAATGTCAGGATATTTTTAAAAGTTCCAATCAATTTCTAATTCAATTCAATAATTGAAACGGATTCTAAAGGATTTTAAATATTTTAAGACATTTTGAAAAATCTCAAGAAATTTTAAACAAGTTAAAATAATTTAAAGTGATTCTAAAGGATTTGAAAGATTTTAGATTACTTTTAAAAGTTCCAGGGAATTTTCAAGAGCTTGAAAAAGTTTTAAAAGTTTCAAGGGATTTGAAATGTTTTAGAAAATTTGAAATTATTATAAGAAATTTTGAATTGATTTCAATAATTTGGAAGAATTATAAAGTATTTGAAAGAATTTACTGTATTTTATAAGATTCCAAGGAATTTTGTATTGAATTCAATAATTTGAAGGGATTCTAAATAATTTGACAGATTTTAGGATGTTTTGGAAATTTTAGGGTATTTTTAAAGATTCCAATGAATTTTTAAATTATTTCAATAATTTGATCGGATTCTAAAGAATTTTAAAGGTTTGAGGTTTTTTTCAAAGATTCCAAGGAACTTGAAATGATTTTAATAATTTGAAGAGATTCTAAAAGATTTAAAATATTTTAGGGTATTCTTAAACATACCCAGTGATTTTAAACAGCTTTAAAAAACTTTAAGGGATTTTAAAAGATTTTAATGGATTGGAAATACCTTAGACTATTTTTGATAGATTTAAATAATTTGAAGTGATTCCAAAGGACTTTTAATATTTTATGTTATTTTTAAAAGTTCCACGGAATTTTCAAGAGCTGTAAAAAGTTTAAAAAGATTTCAAATGATTCAAAATATTGTAGGAAATTTGAAAATATTCCAAGGAATTTAAAAATAATTTCAATAATTTGGAGGAATTCTTAAGGATTTGATAAAATTTAGGGTATTTTATAAGATTCCAAGGAGTTTTAAATTGAATTCAATAATTTGAAGGGATTCTAAAGGATTTTAAAGATTTTAGTGCATTTTGAAAGATTCAAATGAATTTTACACAGGTTTAAATATTTTGGAGGGATTTTTAAGGACTTGAAGGATTTTTTGGTTAATTTTAAACATTTTAAAGAATTTTAATGAACTATAAAAAATTTTAAGGGATTTCGAAATATTCAAAAGGATTTAAAATATTTAAGGCTTTTTTTAATAGAATTCAATAATTTGAAGTGATTCCAAAGAATTTAAGAATGTTAGGGTATTTTTAAAAGTTTTAATGAATTTTCAAGAACTTTCAGAAGTTTCAAGGGATTTCAAAGAATTTAAAATATTTTTGAAAATGTTTAGAGATTCCATAGAATTTTCAAATCATTTCAATAATTTTAGGGGATGTTACAGGATTCGAAAAATTTTAGGGTATTTTCAAAAATATCAAGGAATTTTAAACAACTTTTAAAACTTGAAGGGATTTCAAAAGATTTTAAAGGATTGGAAATATCATAGGATATTTTTGAAATTTTTTAACAATTTGAAGTGATTCCAAAGGATTTTAAATATTCTAGGGTATTTTTAAAACATCAAATTAATTTTCAAGAGCCTTACCAAGCTTCAAGAGATTTTAAAGAATTCGAAATATTTTTAAAACTTTTTAAGATTTCAAGGAATTTCCAAATTATTTAAATAATTTGAAGGAATTTTAAAGGATTTAAAAGATTTTAGGGTATTTGTTTTAAATTCAAGGAATTTTTAAGAACTTTAAAAAAAGGTTCAAGGGATTTCGAAATATTTTAAAGGATTCATAATTTTCAAGAGTATTTTTAATAGATTTCAACAGCTTGACGTGATTCCAAAGTATTTAAAAAATTTTAAGGTATTTTTAAAGGATTTGAAATATTTCAGAGTAGTTTGAATGATTCCAAGGAATATTGAATAAGTTAAAATAATTTAAAGTGATTCCAAAAGATTTTAAAGATTTTAGAGTATTTTTTAAAGTTCCATAAGATTTTTAAGAGCTTTAAAAGTTTTAAAATATTTCAAAGGATTTGAAATATTTTAGAAAATATGAAAATATTCCTAAGAATTTTCAATTGAATTAGATAATTTGAGGGGATCCTAAAGGATTTCGAAAATTTCATGGTGTTTTGAAAGATTCAAATGAGTTTCACATATGTTTAAAAAGTTTGAAGTGATTCTAAAGGATTTAAAAGATTTTAGGGTATTTAAAAAATCCCAAGGAATTTTGAAAAACTTTAAAACTGTTTAAGGGATTTCGAAATGTTTTCAAGGATTGGGAATATTTTAGGCTATTTTTAATAGATTTTAACAGTTTGATTCCAAAGTATTTAAAAAATGGCAGGGTATTTTAAAAAGTTCCAATAAATTTTAAAATTGATTTAATAATTTGAAGGGATTCTAAGGGAGTTAAAAAATTTTAGGGAATTTTGAAAGATTACAAGGAAATTTAAACAAGTTTAAATAATTTAAAGTGATTCCAAAGGATTTTAAAGATTTTAGAGTCTTTTTAAAAGTTCCATGAAATTTTCAAGAGCTTTAAAAGTTTCCAAAGATTTCAGAAGATTTGAAATATTTTAGAAAATTTGAGAATATTCCAAGGAATTTTTAATTGATTTTAAAAATTTCAGGAGATTTTCAAGAATTTAAAAGATTTGGAGTTTTTAAAAAGTTTCAAGTAATTTTAAAATGATTTCAGTTATTTGAAGGGATTTTAAAGAATTAAAAAAATTATAGGGTATTTTTAAAAATACCAAGTAATTTTAAAAAGCTTTAAATAACTTCAACGGATTTTTAAAGATTTCAAAAGATTGGAAATACCTTAGAAATTTGTTTTAAGATTTCAAGAAATTTTCAAATTATTTCAGTAATTTGAAGGGATTCTAAATAATTTAAAAGATTCTAGGGTATTTTAAAAGATGCCAAGGAATTTACAAGAGCTTTCAAAAATGTCAAACAATTCTACCCGATTTTCAATATTTTAGGGTATTTCAAAAGATTTCCAGTTACAATCAAAACATTGGAAAAATCCTATGGATAATCAAAGATTGTAATTATTTGAATAAGGGATTTCGTAAAGTTTTCATGTGGTTGTAAAGAATTTTTTAGAATTTCGAAAGATATGAAACGATTTTACAGAATCTATAAAGTTTTTAAATATTTCAAAAGATTTCAAATGATTTTCTAAGATTTCAATCATTTCAATGGATTTTAAATGCCCTCAAGGTATTTGAATAAATTTTTCAGGATATCAGGAAATAGTAAATTTGATAAAATTTCACAGGATTTTATAGTATCTTAATGAATTTTAAACAATTTTTTTACAATACGCCAAGGATCTCGTAGGATTTCAAAGATTTGAAGAAATTTTCAAATATTTTTTGCAGTTCATTTGAATTAATTTTGAGTTCACCGTGAATCCTTATTAATTTATCCCAAATTCATTTAAATTATTTTTTCTTAATTCTTTATACTCAACTCTACTTAATTTAATGGATTTTTTTTAGTTTTCATATTTTTTAATTGTTTTCAATTTACTTGAGTTTTCTTGAGTTTCACTGAATTATTATCATTTACTGTAAATTCCTATAAATTCGCTTGAATTTTACTGAAATCAATGTAATTTTGTGCACTTTTTGAGAATAAACTAGGCTGTTGCAGCCCTAAGAATAATGAATGAAAAATGTATAAATTCCAATTCAAATTTGTTTTATTCCATTCATAAAAGATTCTATATTAAAAATGTTACTAGATTAGAATTTTAGTCTTTAAATATTAATGACTGGGAAAAATGAGAAATCAGTCAAGAAAAAGTCAGAAATAAGTCACAAAATCTTGATGTCTTCCATTTGAATAGATATTTTTTAAATTCCCGCTTAAATTAGAGCATTATGTCACATGACTCCGAACCAATCAAATCGCTTATGGTTCAGAATTTATTTACAAAATTTCACAACATCATGTAAAGAAAGTAATTTCAGATAAAAAAACACTCTTGAATCTCTACAATCGAAGACAAAAATTTCTAATACTGAAATCGCTCTATAATTCGAGCAATTCAGCAACCAAACAAGTTTCGAGGTTATGTTTTTCAAAAACGTCAAAAACTTACCCGGAAATCCGGACATCTCCACCAATGAAAGTCATTGCGAGAGCAGCTCCCTCGTGCGATGAACAATGAATACAGTCGTAGGAGCGAGTGCAAAGATCTATGTTGAAACTGCGGAGCCCATGGAAAAAAGGAGATAAGTGGAAAAACTAGTGCGGAATCCTCTATTTTCCAAGTGTTACGTTTGAATATTTTTTCCGTTGTGCTCGCCATGACGTTGATCTGAAATCGTAATAAAAAATACCGATCCCGATGTTGGTCGCAAGACTGTGCCAATGTAGTTTACATGCTTTTGACGAGGAGAGCACCCGGGGAGGCATTTCGTGGATACCGAAGAAAGCTTCAAACGTGTTTGAAGCTTTCGAGGTCGTATTCATGGAACTATGAACCTGGACTCGTTATCTTTTACTTTGTCACAAATCAGTTATTTGGTTGCGAATTTAAATAAACGAAATTTTCGGGAAAGCTGCCAGGAAATATCAGCTGTAAGTACAACGAAACCTGTTGTGTCCTGCTTTCTCGCATCCTTCCCCTCCTCCGATTGCATGGGCCAGTATTTTTTCCATATGACCTGAGACCCACACAATATGTTTGCTCAATTTTTTTTTCTAAATTTGTACATAATTTTCAAACCACTTTCTAATGTAACCCCAAAAGTTGACCAGCTGACGCTCCGTTTTTGTGGGATGCTCTCGTGCTCCGAAAACCATTGCCTTACATACTGCTTTGTCTAACCACAGTTTTCCGTTAACGTTCCATTTTGAATAATGAAAGTCCTATTTTATGAAGAAAACACGACAAATTGGTCAAGAAAATTTGCAACCTCTTTCGA
>JAUELO010000299.1:288925-299547 GCA_032357855.1 Amphibolips quercusostensackenii | reverse complement strand
TTTACATAGAATTGATTGATGCAGTTTACTTCTAACCTAGGATCAATATTGATTAATTTGTATCAAATTATTTAATACAAAATAACTGGAAGAAAATGAAAATGTAATAATGTTTTTTTGCCAATTTTAAAGAAACATTTATATCATTTTTACTTAATAAACCGGAATGTGAAATATCAATTGTAAAAATTAATATTTACTTCATTACAAAATTAGAATTAAAATTAATTCATGTGGAAAACCTTTAATATTGACACTAATTTCTTTTTTGTGCAAATAAAATAATAATTATAACTGCAAAAGTATTATCATTAATATTAATTTGTTATTTAGTGAATCAATTTGGAATCCCTGCTTTTACTTTGCCGATGTTTGACAACGCAGGGAAGAGGTGCGAGCAGCCAAGGATAACGCAGAGTAACGATTTTACCTATAGAGAAAGAGTAGAGGAAGGTAGTACGAATAGGGCAGTAGCTACGCACAGCCCGCCCGAAAGTAGCTGCTACATATATTTCCCCCCCACTCCGCCATCACTTGCCGCATCTAGGTGTACAATATGGTTCAGTAGCCGGAGAATCCCCAGGAAAATCCACTCTGTCGGGGAAAAACGCGACTCATGATTTTCCAAGTTCCACTAAGTAACACCAGGGGACCAAAACAACTGCTTTCGCGCCATTTTGTAAGTTCTGACAATTTTGAATTCCGACTTGACTAGACGCGTGCGTGATCGTTTTTTACAATTTTGTTTCTCACGTGTTTAGCGTTTCGTTTTGTGAATTGTAAAGTGATAGTTACTTTGTGCCTTATGAGTAGATTAAGAATCTGCTAGTAACTCACAACAAAAAGGTGAGTTGTTTTATTGTTGGCATTCTTCGTTTTTTGTTTACTGTTGTAACATAACCTCACTTTTTTCTAAAAATTGCAAGAAATCTTATATTTGACTGTTTATCTAATTTTCGATAGAACGTTCTGAAAAAAAGTTTTGTCTTCATTAAACTATTCCTTCACATAGAAAAACTAATTTTTTCATAATAATATGAAATTAGAGGGTGCCAATCGCCTGGAAAACCTGAAATTGTCCCGGAAATTTTTATTATACCTATATTGAAAAACATGGAAATGTCAGGAAATTTTTTCGAGGGCGTGCTTAAATTTTGTTTAAATTGTAATATGGAATTAAATAACAATGTTTTTTTATTTGTAAAATTAGCTTTATATATTACTGGAATTTACTATTTTGTTGAAAATTCTTTTTTTTTTGTTTTATTTGAAACATAATTTTTTAAACTGAAAATTCAACTATTCTATTTTTGATTGGAAATTAATCTTTTTTAGTTGAAAATTCATGTATTTTATAGAGAATTCATCTATTTAATAGAAATTGAATCTTCGTAATTGAAAATTCGTATCTTTGGTAGAAAAATAAACTACTTGGTTGAAATTTAAACTCTTTTTTAAAGTATATTTCTTTTTGGTTGAATATTCATCATTTTGGGTTAAAATTCATCACTTTTATTAAAACTGTATCTATTTTGTTGAGTATTATTTTTTGTACGGAAATTAATTTTTTTAACTGAAAATTTAACTATTCTATTTTTTATCGAAAAATTACCTGTTCTAGTTGAAAACATATCTTTTTCATTTGTAAGTTCAATTATTTGGTTGAAAATTCATGTTTTGAAAATTCGTCTTCTTGGTACAAATTTTCTTGGTTGGAAATTAATTTTTTTTTTGGTTAAAAAGTCAAACTTAATTTTTTTAACTGAAAATTTAACTATTCCAATCTTGGTTAAAAATTTGTCTTTTTTGGTCAAAATTAATCTTCTTTGTTGAAAATTCATCTTTTTAGTTGAAAATTCATCTTTTTGGTTTAAAACTCAATTATTCCAGCAGAAAATTAATATTTTTAGTTGGAAATTCATATCTTTGGTTAAAAATTTAACCATTTTGTTGAAAATCCATTTTTTTAATGTCAAAAAATAATTTCTTCAACTGAAAATTTAACTATTCCATTTTTGGTTGAAAATTGACCTTTTTTTAGTAGAAAACGCAAGTTGAAAAGTTGGTCTTTTTTGGTTGAAAATTCATTATTTTAATTGTCAATTCATCTCTTTGGTTTCAAATTTAACTATTTTGTTAAAAATTCTTTTTTTTTGTTTGAAAATTAACTGATTGAACTGAAAATTTAAATAAACCAGTTAAATTTTTTACCAGTTTAGTTACAAATTCATCTCTTTGGTTGGAAATTAATTTTTAAAATGAAAATTAAACTATTTAATTTTGGTAACCTTTTTTACTTAAAAATTATGTTTTTTTTAATTCGTTTTTTTTGTAAAAATTAATCTTCTTGGTAGAAAATTCGTCTTTTTGGTGAAAAATTCAATTATGCCAGATAAAGATTCATACTTTTAGATGAAAATTTATCTTTTTCGTTTAAAACTCAATTATTCTAATAGAAGATTCATAATTTTAGTTCGTAATTTGTTACATAGGTTGAAAATTGAACTATTATGTTGAAAATCCCTTTATTTGTTGTTAATTTTTTTTAACTATAAATTTAACTTTTATTTTTGCTTAAAAATGTATACTTTTCAGTTAAAAAATCCAATATTTGGTTGAATTTTTTTTTTTTTTTTAATTATTATTTATTTCATTAGTCGATGGTGATGAGATCTTTAAGAATATGTTGTAATATAATTTTTCAATGCTTTATGAATAAACATATTATTTAAATTTCTAGAAACGTGTAGCATTAAGAAGTAATTTATCTTTCAATAAAGTTACTTTCACAAATGAAAAACACGCTTCTTACCATCTTCTTAAAAATTGTTCAGTTTAAAATTTTTAATCAATCATGTCACAGAAAAATTTACTTTCAAAATTGGAAACAGTAGAGGTGTAGAGAATTTTTTCCCTGGAAAAAATAGACCGCCATTTATTAAAATTAAATCATTTTTCAAAAATTGTTAAGAAGCAGTAGTAATAAAAAATACAATTGCAAAAAAACGTGGTTAAAATAATAATTTTGCAAGTTAAAATTCAAAAAAATTTTAGATCATGTTTTTTTTATCTGAAATGACATATAGTCGTTATTTCTGAAAAATGCCAAATCTTTGCGTAGTAGGAGGGTAGAAGTAGAGGTATGGCAACATTTATACTTTTTTTAAAAATCTCTTTATTTTCTTATATTAACTTAAATGAACGATACAATATTTTTTCGATTCATGTATTAGATACTTACACAGGAAAATATTGTAAATACGAATTTTACAACTCCAGTCAACTATCATCTATCATCGAGCTAAATCTTTAATTATTTGAAAAAAACTTTGGAATACTTTCCAAGACCATTTAACACTTCCACGATAATTAAAAACACTGTGCAAGTATCGCGAAAAACTTAACAAAATTCTTTAGAAGTACATCTTGTACCTGAAATGAATCTCAAGCATTTAGACTAGAATCATTCATATTTTTCTTTCAAGACTTTCCATTATAAAGATAAATGCACTCTTTTTATAGGTACATCGATTAAATTATTTAACGATTAATTATAACATCATTAACGCAGATACTATCTTTCTGAAGTATCTTTTTATACACTAAACGATAGCTATATTTTATAGGTTTATCTTTTTTTTTTATCCTCATCGTTAGTTTTTCATTTAAGTGCTGCACTTTGTTGGATAACATCAAAGATGTGCTAGAATTAGGGATAAATTTGCAAAAATTTCTAAGGGAATGTTTCTTTTCAAAGCTCCTGATTGCTTATTATTTCTTTATGTTTAGTTTTCGTTTAGAAACTCTTTATCAGCCTTATTTAAAAAATAATATACTGTGTCACGTTGAATCTTTAAATTAAAAAGATAGATGCCCTACGGAAAGGAAGAATTGCCAATAAGTTTGCTTAATAAAGCTAAGTTAAAAACTAAGATATTATGGAATGAAGAAGATCAACATAATCCTCCTTCGTAATCATCCTCCTCTTCCTGATTTGCTGGTTCAGAATGAACTGGCGGTGGACTCGATTCTGCTGATTTAGCTTGGGGTTCTCTTGTTTTTTCTAACGCACCTTCTTGGTTTTCCTAATTGATATTAAAGTCAGGGTATTTTTAAAAATTCAAATAAATTTCAAGAGCTTTTAAAGTTTTAAGGGATTTCGAAATATTTCAAAGAATTTGAAATGTTGTAGGGCACATAAAAAGATTTCTAGACATTCTCAAGAGACTTAAAAAAAATGTTATCGGGTTTTAAAGAATTTACTGCAGTTTCAGAAGATATAGAACAATTTTATAGGATCTTTTAAGGTGTTAGCATAATTTAAAAGATTGCAAGGGATTTTAAAAGCCTTCAGTTGAAAAAACGTCCAAGATAACGGAAAATACCATAAGATTTCATGTAATTTCACGGTATTTTATAATATTTTAATGGATTTCAAAGAATTTGATCACAAAACTGGAGGGATTTCGTACGATTTAAAAGATTTAAAAATATGTCAAGGTATTTTTAAATGATTTCGATAATTTGAAGAGTTTTCAAAGAATTTTAGAGATTTGAGGGCATTTAATAAAATTCCAAGGCATTTTTACGATAATTTAAATATTTCAAGGTGTTTCAAAAGATTTTACAGGATTTCAAATATTTTAGGGTATATTTAATAGAATTCAATAATTTCAAGTGATTTAGAAGAATTTAAAAGATTTTAGTTTATTTCCAAATTCTAAATAATTTTCAAGAGATTCAAAAAATATCAAGAGATTTCCAAAGATTTAAAATGATTTTAGGGTATTTTGAAAGATTCCAAGGCACTTTCAACGGATTTAGAAAATTTCAAGGGATTTCAAAGGATTTGAAAAATTGAAGGAAATTTAAAAAGATTTTAAGATTCTAATTTACAAGAAATAAAGAAATTTGCAAGGAATTTTGAAAGATTTTGAAGAATTCGATTGATTTTATGGTATTTTAAAAGATCCCAAGATATTTGTAATTGATTTCAATAATTTGAAGGGATTTCAAAGAATTCTAGAGATGTGAGTGCATTTTAAAAAATAGCAAGAAACTTTTAAGAGAATTAACAAAATTCAAGAGATCTGAAAATATATTAAAGATTTCAGGATATTAAAAAAAATTCAAAGGCATTCTCAAGAGATTAAAAAAAAAGCATCGGGTTTTAAAGAATGCACTACAATTTCGAAAGATATGGAACAATTTTATAGAATCTATGACGTTTTAGGATGTTTTAAAAGATCTTAAGGGGAATTTATAAGATTTCTGATATCAATGATTTCAAGGGATTTTAAAAGCCTTTAAGGTATTTTTATATCTTTTCCAGGATTTCAAGAAAAATCGCCAGATTTCATGTTATTTCATGGAATTTTATATTTCTTATGATTTTAAAGATTTTCAAACACTTGAACAGATTTGAAAAATTTTAGTGGAATTTTAAAAGATTCCAAGGACTTTTCGATTGATTTCAGTAATTTCCAGAGATTTAAAAAATTGCATGCGTTTGTAAAGAGCTTCCTAGAATTTTGGAAAATATGGAACTATTTTACATGACCTGTAAGGTTTTGGGATATTTTAAAAGATTCCAAGAGGAATTGATAAGATTTTTGAGTTTTTTAATGATTTAAAGAAATTTTAAAAGCCTTAAAGGTATTTTCATAAATTTTCCAGGATTTCAGAAAACATCAGATTTCATAGACTTTCACGGGATTTCACAATACTTTAATGGATAATACTTTAGGATATTTTAGCAGATTCCAAGTTTTTTCAATTTATTTCAAGGAATTTGAAAGATTTTAGGGTATTTTAAAAATTCTAAGGAATTTTTAAGATAATCAAAAGATTTCAATTGATTTCGGAAGATTTTACAGGATTTCAAATATCATAGGGTATATTTAATATAATTTAATAACTTGAAGTGAGTCGAAAGAATTAAAAAAATTTTATTTTTGTTTTTCAATTCCAAGAAATTTTCAAGAGCTTTAAAAAATGTTAAGGAATTTTAAAAGATTTGTGAAGATTTTTAAAATTTTAGGGTATTTTAAAATATTCTAAGACATTTTCAAGAGCTTTCAAAATTTTTAAGAGCTTTCAAAATTTTCAAGGGACTTCAAAGGATTTGAAAAATTTTAGGGGATTTTAAAATATTCTAAGACATTTTCAAGAGATTACAAATGTTTTAAGGAATTTTCAAAAATGTAAATGATTTTAGGAGATGCACAAAATTTCCTAGAATTTTAAAAGATATGGAACGATTTTAGAGGACCTATAATGTTTTTAAAGATCGCAAGGGATTTTATAAGATTTCCTAGCATTTCCTAGAATTTCACGGAATTTTCAAATATTTTTTGCAATTCATTTGAAATTATTTGGAATTTAACCTGAATCATTTTAAATTTGTTTGAATTCTCTTGAATTTTTTAATTCATTTTAATTCTTTTAAATTTACTTAACTCTACACAATTTAACGATTTTTTTTTTTGAATTTTTAAAAATTAATCCTGAAGTCTTTTTAACTCACCTTGCTTACTGAATTCAATTCATTTTTTCATAATCTTGAATTGTTTTCAATTAAATTTTTCGAATTTCACTTAAATTATTCTAAATTCATTCCAATTTTACTGAAGTTATGGAATTTTTCGGATTTCAAACAATTTTCCAATTCATTTGAATTCTTTTAAATTTAACTTGAATTGTTTTGAAGTATTATGAATGTATCCTGAATTCGTTAAAATTTACCTAGAACCCTTATAAATTTCATCGAATCACTTTTTTGGTTTAGAAATTCGTCACTTTTAGTCACATTTTGGGTTTAAATAGGTCGCTTTTTCACTTTCTTTAAGTAAATAAGGCCATGGCAGCCCTGAGAATGATAAATTAAAAATGTATAGATTTAATTTTAAAAAATTTACTCCATTTATAAAAGATTGTATATTAAAAATGTTATATAAATTTCGGTCTTGAAATGTTAATGGTCAGGGGAAATGAAAAGTTAGTCTGCGAACAATCAGGAAAAGTCAGGGATTTTGAAAATTATGTTTTTCGGCCACCCTGATAATCTTTCAAACAAGTTGAAATTCAAGAATAAATCTTTTAGCTTCTATAAATGAAAATCTGATTAGTTCTTACATGATTAACTTCCGCTTCGACTGTAGCTTGACCTGTGAGTTTGCTCGCATTAGGCGAAATATAAGACTCAGCTGCATTTGCTCGAATTCCTGCAGGCGGTATAGCATATTCCTGCTGAGGTAGGGGAAGTCCTCTAGCTAATTTTGCATATTCCACGTCCATATGTTTGATAAAAGGACTGTTCAAGGCCGATCTAGCTGCATCAGCATCTTCGTTGTCATAGGCTTGTAATAACATTTCCAATGTTTGAACCTGAATGCAGAAGAACCAAGGGTGAAATATCTTTTTGAATCAATTTCAAATTCTTCTTTAGACTTAAAAGCCCAAAATTCAAATTCAAAATAGGGGAAATAGGGTGCGTTATCAAGAAAATAGGGGAATAATGGGAAAGATATTGCACTTTCAACAAAATAGTTCATGTATCAACCAAAAATGATTTTAATTTTAAATAAATAACTGTTCAGTTTAATTAAACAGGACAAATTTTTAATAAACTAGTTGAATCTTCTACCAAAACAGATTAATTACATATTAATGAAGCAGTAGCCTTTTTTACCAAAAAAGATTTATTTCTTGTTGCATTCAACCGAAAAAGACGAATTTTCAACAAAATAATTGCATTTTCAACAAAATAGATGGATTTTTTACAAAATATTAAAATTTGTCACTAAACAGACGAATCTTCAATAACAAAATGAATTTTTAACAAACTACGTGATCTTTCAACTAAAAAAGATCAACTTTTAACCAATAAAAAAATAATTAAAATTTTGATAAAAAATTTTTTTTTAAAGTTACATTTCCAACCAGACAGATGAATCTTCAATCAAAGAGATGAAGTTTTGGCAAAGTTCTTGAACCAAGAAAGATTAAGTCTCAACGAAAAATGTAAAAGTTGATGTTTCAACTAAAAATGATTTTAATTTTGAATAGAAAACAATAGAGTTTAACCAAACAGGACACATTTTTAACAAAATCGTTGAATCCTCAACCAAAAAGATTAAATTTCTATGAAAAAGACGAATTTTTAACAAAATATTTAAATTTTCCACCAAACAAATGAATCTTCAACAAAAATATTAATTTTTAACCAAATACGTGACCTTTCAACTAAAAACGATCAATTTTTAACCAATAATAAAATAATTAAATTTTTAGTTTAAAAAATTAATTTTCAATACAAAAAACCTATTTTCAAAAAAAAGTTACGTTTCCAACCAAACAGACGAATCTTCACCCAAATAGATGAAGTTTTGACAAAGTTCTTGAACCAAGAAAGATTAATTCTCAACGAAAAATGTAAAAGTTGATGTTTCAACTAAAAATGATTTTAATTTTGAATAGAAAACAGATCAGTTTAACCAAACAGGGCACATTTTGAACAAAATCGTTCAATCCTAAACTAAAAAGATTGAATTTTTATAAAAAACGAATTTTTAACAAAACACATGAATTTTCAAACAAATAATTGCATTTTCAACTAAAAAAGATACTCTTTTAACAAACAAAAAGAAACACTTTTAACAAAATATTTAAATTTTTCACCAAAGAGGTGAATCTTCAGTAAGAAAAATTAATTGTTAACAAAATACATGACCTTTCAACTAAAAAACATCATTTTTTAACAAATAATGAAATAATTAAATTTTCAGTTGAGAGAATTAATTACCAATGAAAAAAAGAACTTATTTTCAACCAAACACATCAGTCTTTAACCAAATAAATGCATTTTTGATATAGTAGTTCAAGTTTGAAGCAGGTAGTTGTATTTTTAACAAATAAAGATACATTTTTAACGGAACATGTAATAGTTAATACTTCAACCAAAAAAGACGAATTTTCAAACCAAAAAGACAAAATTTGCTGCTGAGAAAGATTTTTCAGTCAAGCAAGAAAAAAATGTCAACTAAATTGTGGAATTTTCAGTACAAAATATGAGATTTCAAGAAAAAAGTTGATTTTCAAAAAAATAGATAACTTTTCAACAAAATAATTAAACTTTCAACCAAAAGAGATGGATTCTGAACTAAAAACATGTTAATAGACTTTTTAATCAAAAAGAATTGACTTTCAACCAAAAGAGATGACTTTTCTACCAAAAGATGAATTTTCAACTCAAAGGATTAATTTTGCGCACAAATAGAGGAATGCTCAATAAAACAGTTGAAGTTTCAACCAAACAAGATGACTTTTTAATAAAATAGTTGAATTTGTAAGAAAATAATTAAATCTTCAACTTAAAAGGAGAATTTTTAATCAAAAGAGATGAATTCTGAACCAAAAATGTAGTAGTAGATTTTTCAGTTAAAAATTATTAACTTTCACCCAAAAATAAGTCGATCTTCTCATTATGTTCTGCTGATTCGATTTGTATTTAATAGGGAAAACGAGAAATTGGGGTGAAAAGAGGAATGATTTCAAAAAGGGAAAAAAGGAGAATAGGAGAAAGAGTGTAAAGTAGGGTGGTCCGAATATGCATTAGAAAATTTTCTTGTCGAATTTTGATGTATATCGCCCGGAAATTTTTTCGAATCCACATAAAAATAATTCAATTTTTTTTTTTTTTTTTTTGAAAAAAAAAATGAAATTTAGAGGTTGCGCCTTGAAGTTTAACACGTATTTCCCATAAGAAAAAAAGACGTTTTTGTAAATTTAATACAGAATCTTCAATATTAGCTGAATCGAGTTGAAACTCAACATTTCTCTTCACAATTAGTCATAGAATACTAATAAAATATTTCTTTTCAAATATCACCTCCACAAGTCTGTTTTATAGGGTCACAAAAAAACCCCATAAGTGAAAAAATAGGGTTTGCGAGTTTTTGGCGCTAACTATGCTTTTTTGCGTTTTTTTAAAATGCAAATTGCTTCTGATTTATGAAATACAACTTTACGCTAATAACTGGGCGTCTAGAAAAATTGCTTAAACAATTCATTATTGTTTTTAGCAATTTTCTCTTAGAATAGAGTTATAAAGTCACGGTTTAAAAAAAAAAAAAATCACTTTTTGTTAAATTTTCAATTAAAGTGAGGTAAATAGTTAATAAAAGTTAACAAAATGAATTCTTTGAATAATTTATTATTATTGTTAATAATATTCAATTTGAATCATGCTGGAAAGTTTCGATTTTATCTGAAATTTTAAAAAATTTGTCTAGTTTTCACTTAAGAGTGCAGTAATAATTAGTTAAAGGTAACAAAAATAATTCTACTTGTTTAACCATAGAAAGTTGCGATATTTTCTGAAATTTTGAACTATTTGTCTACTTTCCACTTGGAATGACTTGATAGATAATTAAGTTTAGCGAAAATAATTGTTTAAACAAATTACTGTTATTTACAGGAAAGGAGGGGTAGGGCTGATATTAAAATATTTGCAGTTCAAAATTTTTCTTTCACGCTATATAATACATTTCTTGTTGTAATTTAAAACAAAACTTTTACAAGTCATTTACAGACCTAGTCCTCTCTCCTGCTTTCAATTATTT
>JAUELO010000299.1:272491-288825 GCA_032357855.1 Amphibolips quercusostensackenii | reverse complement strand
ACTTTGCTCCTTTATCCAAAACTGTTGCGCCAGACTCTGGAGAACCATGTTGTTGGTAGAGAGAACAAGCAGAATGTGCCAGTTTTGGTACTTCTGCAAGAGTTCCCATTTCTTTGCAAACCAGCAAAGCTTGTTCGATATTCCTTAAAAAATTCAAGTTGAAGTTATCCATTTAGAAGAATCATTTATTTTAATTGGAAATCAACGTTTAGAAATTTTCAGTTAGGCCAGGGTCGCCGCAGGTCAGGAAAAACATGAAAATCAGGTAAAAATTAGGAAATTTTGTTGGTCAGGGAAAAGTCAAGGATTAAAAAAAGAAACTACAAAAGTCAGGGAATTTCTGTAAGAAGTACTTTAAGTAACTGTCAAGAATAATCAGAGTAGCCTCACAGTCACTTTCAGCTAATTTTTTTCACATCACATTTTAATCACTTTTTCAAAAAAGGCACTATAGTCACTTTTTTAGATGAAAAGATCACTTTAGACGCTTTTTTAAAAATAAATTAACACATCGCTTAAACATTATTGAATTCAGGTCCTATACCGATTTCTGAATTTTCTTGAATTCTTTTTAAATATTTTAGGACATATTAATTTTTATTAGATTTCAATAATTTAGAGGGATATATATATATATATATATATATATATATATATATATATATATATATATTAGGGTAATATAAAATATTCTAAGGGATTTTCAAGAGCCAATTTTTAAAATTCCAAGAAATTTTTAAGGGCTTTAAAAAGTTTTCAGGGATTTCAAACGATTTCAGAAAATTTGCAATATTTTACGGCATTTTAAAAGATTCTAAGGAATTTTTATTAGATTTCAATAATTTAGAGAGACCCCAAAGTATTTTATACATATTTCAGGGTAGTTAAAAATATTCTAAGGAATTTTCAACAGCCATAACAAGTTTTGAGGTATCTCAAAAGATTTAAAAGGATTTGAAATATTTTTGGGTATTTTAAAAGATTCCAAAGAATTTTAAATAGATTTTAATAATTTGAAGTAATTCCAAAGGATTTAAAAGATTTTAGGGTATTTTTGAAAATTTCAGGGCATATTCAAGAGATTAGTTAAATTCCAAGGGATTTCCAAAGCACCCAAACGATTTGAAATATTTTAGGATATTTAAAAAAATTCCAAGGAATTTTCGAGAGCTTTAAAAAAATCAAGGGATTTTAAAAGGTTTTAAAGGATTTGAAATATTTAAGGATATTTTTAAAAATTCCAAAGAATTTTCAAGGGTTTTGAAAAGTTTCAAGGGATTTCAGAAGATTTTAAAGGATTTGAAATATGTTTAAGTATTTTAAAAGATTCGAAATTTTTAAAAATAGATTTCAATAATTTGACGATATTGCAAAGAATTTAACAGATATTAGGACATTTTTAAAACTTCCAAGGCATTTTTAATAGATTTAAAAAATTTCAAGGAATTAAAAAAAATTCGTAAGTATTTGAAACATTTTAGGGGATTTTAAAAGATTACAAGGAATTATTTTACTAATTTCAATAATTTGAAGGAATTTCAAAGGATTTTAAGCATTTTAAAGTACTTTAAAAGATAACAAAGAATTTTTAATTGATTCCAGAAATTTTGAAGGGATTTCAAAGGGTTTGAAATATTATAGGGTGTTTTAAAAGATTCTAAAGCATTTTCAAGAAATTTAACCAATTTCTAGGAATTTCCAAGAATTTTATTGGATTTACAAAATTTTTCATGCAGCTATATAAATATTTTCAAAATCTTTAAAATGTTTCAAGGGATTTCAAAAAATTTTTAATATTTTAGAGTATTTTAAAAGATTGAAAAGTACTTGCAAGATTTTAGGGTATGTTCGAAACTTCCAAAGTATTTTCAAGAGATTTAAAAAGTTTCCAAGGAATCTTAAATAGATTCCAGTAATCTTTTATTTGTAAAGTTATTTAAATAAATAAATACCTTTAAATAAAAAAGTTATTTTTTAAGGGTATATTTAAAATTTCGAAGGCACTTTCAAATGATTAAAAAAATGTCACGGGATTTTAAAAGATTTCAAAGGATTTGAAATATTTTAGGGTATTCTTAAAAATTCGAAGGATTTTTTAAAAGCTTTACAAAATTTCAAGAAATTTGAAAACATTTTAAATGAGTCTAAATATTTGAGGCTATTGTAAAAGATTTTAAGAAATTTTCAGTTGATTTCAGTAATTTAATAGAATTTCAAAGGATTTGAAATATTTTAGTGTATATTTTTAAAAATTCCAAGGAATTATCAAGAGCTTAAAAAATTTTCGAGGAACTTCAAAATATTTTCAATTTATTTCAGTAATTTAATGACATTTCAAAGGAATTAAAACATTTTAGGGTATTTTAACAACACTTTTAACGCATTTTCGAGAGACTTAAAATTTTAAAAAAAATTCATAAACAATTTCTTAGAATTTCGTAAGATATGGAACAATTTTACGGATCTATAAAGTTTTAAGACATCTAAAAAGATTTCGTTTGACTTAAAAAATTTAAAGATATTTTCAAATGTTTATTACAATCAATTTGAGTTTATTTCGAATTCACCCTGAATTCTTAATTTATCCTGAGATCTTTTAAAGAATTTTGAATTGTTTTTACTTCTCTTGAATGTAGTTGAATGCACTCGAATTCTTCTAAATTCTCTCGATTCCTCTCAATTCAATGGATTTTTTGTTTAATACCTGAATTTTTAGGCATATTATCAAATCTTTTTGAATTCCCTTGAATTTTTCTAAGCTTATTCAAAACTTAGTGAATTCAATTAAGTTTTTTCATATTGTTGAATTGCTTTCAATTCACTTGAAATTTTTCCAATTCATTTGAATTATTCTGAATTTATCTTGAGTTGTTTTGAAGTCTAACGATCACTTTTTCGGTTTATATAGGTCATATTTTAACTTTTTCAAGTAAATCTGGCTATGGCAGCCCTGGGAGCAATAAATTTTAATTTAAAATTGTTTATTTTATTCATAAAAGATTCTAAATTTTAAATATAACAATATTTCAATTTTGGTCTTTAAATATTAATGGTCAGGGAAAATGAAAAATTAGTCAGGGAATTTTGAAAATTAAGTTTTGCGGCTACTCTGTTATTCTCCGTAATACGGGTACAAATTTTTAACATTTATAAATATAATTTTGGACTTAATAAATTGTCAATAAATACTCACTTAGCAGCGTGAAACCATCTATCAAATAAACATCGTTAAGGAAAATTTTTTTCATAATTAATAATAAGTGCAGGGTGTCTACTCTATACCTGAACCTGGAAATCTTAAGGGTTTTCTTTTTAAGTGAGGGAATTTTTTTTTGAAATCGTACTTAATTTTTTTGTTGAAATTGCAACATGAAATTGAATAACCATGATTCATTTGTAAAAGTAACCTTATATTACTGTACTAAACTATGTAGTTGAATTTTTTCTTAATAAATTTTTTTGCTTCGGTTAAAAATTTATCGTTCTTAGTTAAAAATTCAATTATTCTAGTAAAGATTCATAATCTTAGTTAAAAATTAATCTTTTGGGTTTAAAATTTAAGTATTCCAGTTGAAGATTCATTGCTTCAGATCAAAATTCATCACTTTGTTTGACAATGTAACTACTTCTTTGAAAATTAGTTGTTGTTTTTTGTTGAAATTTTTTTTTTTTTAACTACAAATGTAACTGTTACAATTAAATATTCCATCATTTAAGTTGAAAATTCATCTCTTTGGTTAAAAATATAACTACTTTTTGAAAATAAGTTTCTTTTGATTGAAAATTAGTTCGTTTTTTTTAATTGAAAATGAAACCTTTTCAGGTAAATATACCATCATTTTAATTGAAAATTCAACTCTTTGGTTGGAAAAAGGGTTATTTCGTTGAAAATTATTTTTTTCTTTGGCTCAAAATTAATTTCTTTTTTACTAAGAATTTACCTATTCCAGGTGAATATTCCATCATTTTAGTTAAAAATTCATCTTTGGGTTTAAAATTTAAGTATTCCAGTTTCAAGATTCATCATTTTATTTGAAAATTCATTATTTTGTTTGAAAATGTAACTATTTTCTTCAATTCGATTTTTTGTCGTTAAAAATAATGTTCTTTTTAAACTGAAAATGAAACTATTCCAATTAAATATTCCATCATTTTAGTTAAAAATTCATCCCTCTTGTTGAAGATTAATTTTTTTTAACTGAAAATTCAACTATTCAATTTTTGGTTGACAATTTATTTGAGATAAAAATGTATGTATTTTGTTAAAAATTCGCCTTTTTAAACAGAAATTAATCTTATTGTTTGGAAATTTATCTTCTTAGTTAAAAAATTCAACTATTTCAGTTAAGGATTTATCTTTTCAGATAAAAATTCAGCTTTATAGTTTAAAATTCAACTATTTCAGTTGTGGATTTATCATTTTATTAAAAAATTTGTTAGTTTTTTTGAAAATTAATTTTGTTACTGAAAATTTAACTAGTCCATTTTAGTTGAAAATTCATATTTTTGGTTGAAAATAAAATTACTTGGTAGAAACTTTGAAACTTGAAAGTTAAATTGAACTATTTGCTGGAAAATTGTTTTTTTTTGTAGATAAAAATTAATGTATTTTGTTTAAAAAGCGCCCTTTTTGGTAGAAAATTAATCTTTTTGGTTGAAAATTCATCACTTTGGTTTAAAATTAAGCTTCTTGGTTGAAAATTCATAGTTCTGGTTGAAAATTCAAGTATTCCAGTTAAATATTTATAATTTTAGTTGAAACTTCATCTTCTTGGCTGAAAATAAAACTAATTGGTTAAAAGTTAAACTGTTCTGTTGAAAATTCATCTTTTTGGTTTAAAAATTATCTATTTCAGTTCAAGATTCATAATTTTAGTTGAAAATTTATTATTTTGGTTATTTTTTGTTGTTGAAAAATTAATTTTTCAAGTGTTTTTTTTTTATTTTCAGTTGAGAGTTCATGTATCTTGTTGAAAAATCGTCCTTTCTTCAAAATGCAATATTTCCAGTTAAAAAGTTAGGAATATGAAGCGGTTTAAATTGAATTTTTACTATAAGAAGATTAATTAAAAATTTGTTTGAATTATTATTTCGATTCGTGAACTTTGAGAAAAAATGCAAGAAACGATTCATTATCTTTTTAGCATTATTTATTTAATTAATTGATGGGACTATTATATTAAAGAATATCTTGTAATATAATGCGTCAACATTTTCTAAGTTAAACGTATTAATTGAATTCCTAGAAATTAAAAAAAAATCATTATTTATAAAAAAATAGCGAAACTGTATACATATTCTGAGTCAACTGTTTTAAAAATGTGAAATATTTGAATGGCTTCGTACTATGAAAAAGTATACATGGAAAAAACCTGGAATTGTCAGGGATTTTTTCCAGGAGTTGAGTACACACCTCGAATAATGAGTGCCAGAAAAATACTAAAAAATTAAAATTTGCGTATATTGTAAAAAGGATACGATCGATTTTGTTTGTAACAATCAGATGCCTTCATTAAGCAATCCTTGCATTGTTGATAGGACTTGACAATACGAAAGCAGGTCGCTGTAATAAAAACAATATCGTGGGTGAGTCTATTATAACAGTCAAATTCAGTACCAAAAAAATTACCTGCGTGAGTATATTCATCAGCAGCGACCTCAAAGTCTGGTCTCCATTTCAACAAACTGGTTTTTAAACTGGTAAAAAAATTGCAATTTGTGAAAATATTGTAACTTAAAACTGATTCTTAAGTCTGTCAATATCAGGAATTCTGACAGTCGCACCTTTTTTCTGCCTGTCGAATATGCGCATTTCCTTCCTCGATTTTTGACATTTTCCTCCAAATGGTGTTTTCGGTTTCGTTGACACTTGGCAACAATTAATATTCCAAAGGAAAATCTCTTCTGTCAATTTTGAGCACAGCTTTTACGTGTAAAATTATCAAATTGCAGACGACGAACACCTCGATTCCTCCTTGGATCGTGGGAGGTTTAGATTGGAAGTCAAGTAGGAAAATAAGGATATGTATTCTCAGTTTCGTCTGCTAGAGGCGCTGATTGGGGAAAATCTGTTTAATTATTTAAAAATTTATTGCAGTTTTAACTGCTTTTATGACAATATTTTAATTCATACCTCATCATGCGAGAATTTTTGTAAATATTCTAAAACTTGTTTTTACTATTTGAAAATTGTTAGTTTTGCTATTTGAAATTCACGCGAAAATTTTACATGATATCACCGCCATCTGGTTTCATTTTCCATCTATTTTTTTCACAAAAACTTTTATCTGGCGGGAAATACGCCTTTGTCGTATTTGTTCTCAATTTTATCAGTTTGTTCGCTAATTTAATTCATTATTGCTACGTTTTATTAATAGACAGTGTCGAGTGTTACGTCAATATTTCATTTGCCGAACAATAATCGTACGTAATGTTCCAAATTTATCCATTTGCCATTTTTAACTAGAAACCTAACCTCAAAAAATTCAAGTTTTTGACGTTTTAAAGAAATATTAATCGTATTTTCTCCTGGCTAACTTATTTAATTCATTAAATCAGTTCACTGGTTTCAATGCTTAAAAGTACAGTTTTTATCTAAATAGACTATCCGTACGTGGCGTATTCGCTCTAAAAAAAAAACCGCTCCAAAACCTAACAACACAGTTTACAATGCTTTTTAAATTATTTTAAATGAAATTTAGCTTCATTACTTTAATTTTCATTATTTATATTGATTTTTGACATATATAAAACAAATATAATAAATCTATAAGTGCTATCGCAATATAAATCATTAATTTGTTTAATCCACGAACCTAACCTCAAAATTAACTTTTTAAAATAACTTCTATAACGGAGTGGCTGAACGCGCTAAAAGCTAATCCTACGCTAACGTGAAGCGACTTCGTAAAATTGGACCTATGCAAAGTAGAAGAATTTTGCGAAGTATAATGATGCCAATGCTTTTATTTTTCAAAGTTTATTATTTATTTTTGAAGTTCTCGGAAAAGTAAATAGATTCGTATTGGTTATCCATAAAAAAATAGAGGTAACTGGACTTTCAGGGTGTAATAATATTATATTTAATAAATAATTTTATTTACTAATGTTAAAGTTAATTCATGATGTTAAAAATTCAAACATTTTGTTAAAGTCATCCTTTTTGGTTAAAATTCAACTATTTGGTTGAAATCAAAATTTATTGTTGAGAATTCATATTTTCGGATTGATAAGTCAACTGTTTTGTAGAAAATTCAATAATTTTATTGAAAGAATTCATCTCTTTGTGTAAAAATTCCATATTTTATGGTGAAAAACGCAATTTTTTGGTTAAAAATAAATTTTGTGGTTTAAATATCAACTACTTGATTTAACGTTGAACTGCTTTTTAAAACATTCATTTTTGTTGTTGTTAAAGATTTATCTTTTTAGTTGAAAATTTACATTTGCAAGTTAGTGATTGAACTTTTTGGTATCCAATTCGTCTTTTTGGCTTTGAAATTCAACAATTTGGTTGAAAATTTAACTATTTGGTTAAAAATAAACTTTTTTCGTGGAAATTTATATTTTGAGTTGAAAATATAACTATTTTGTTACATATTAAACTATTTTTATGACAATTTAACTATTTCTTAAAACATCTTCTTTGTTGAAAATAATATTTTCGGGTTGAAAATTCAACTGTTTTGTAGATAATTCTCTTTTTTTGGCTTCAAAATTCCACAATTTTGTTGAAAATTCATCTTTTTGATGAAATTGTCTTTTTGGTTAAAAATTTAACTACTTGGTTAAAACTTTATCTTTTTTGGTGGAAAATTCATCATTTTGGTTGAAACTTTAAGTCTTTTAGTTAAAGATTTTTTTTTTGGCAATATAAACTATTTAATTTTTGTTTAAAAATTGTTCTTTTTTCATTAAAAATTCAACTGTTTGATTCAAAATTCTTGTGGTTTTTTGTGATTTGGTCTTTTTGGTAGAAAATTAATCTTCTTGGTTAAAAATTTAACATTTTGGTCAAACATTTAATTATTTTGCTGATTCAAATTTTTTAAAAAGAAGTCCATTTTGGTTGAAAATTCATTATTTTGGTTGGATATGAACTTTTTTGTTGAGAATTTATATGTTCAGGTTGAAAAGTTAACTGTTTTGTAGAAAATACAACACTTTAATTGATAATTCATCTCTGGGCAGAAATTTAACCTTTTTTGGTAAAAAATGCAAACTGTTTGAAAATTAATCTGTTTTGGTTGAACATTTAAAGTTTGAAAATTGAATTATTTGTTTGAATATTCTTTTTTTTTATTTGTTTGAAAATTAAATTTTTAAACTGAAAATTAATCTATTTCATTTTTTTTAATGATCTATTTTAGTTGAGGATTTAACTGGTTTTTACTTAAAAATAAAATCTTGTTTGGTTGATGTACCAGCTATTACATTTTTCGTTGAGAATTAATTTTGTTTTTTAAGTCGAAGTGCTTCGTTAAAAATCCATTTTCTTGTTTGAATATTCATAATTTTAGTTGAAAATTCATCTCCCTGACTGAAAATTGAATTATTTGTTTGAAGATTCGTTCTTTTCTTTGGTTAGAAATGTATTTTTTAACTGATAATTTAACTATTTCAATTTTCTTGTAAAATTGATCTTTTTTAGTTAAGGGTTAAACTGTTTTTACTTTAAAATTAAAATCTTTTCTGTATGAAATATCAACTATTACATTTTTCATTCAGAATTCATATATTTTTGTTGAAAGTGGAACTATTTTGTTAAAAAAAATTTTCTTGGTTGAATATTTATAATTTTATTTAAAAAATCATCTCTTTGGTTAAAAATGTAACTATTTGGTTGAAAATTAGTTTTTTCTGACTAAAAATTAATTTTTCAAACTGGAAATTAAACTTTTTTTTGAAAACTGATCTTTTTTGTTTGAAAATTAAACTAGTATTTGGTTGAAAATTCACGTGCTTTGTTGAAAATTCGTCTGTTTGTTATATAATCTTCTTGGTTGAAAATTCATCGTTTTGATTAGAAATTTAATTTTTTTGTAACAAAATTATCCTTTCTGGTTGAAAATAAGTGTTTTTGAACAAAAACTTCAACTATGTTGGTAGAAATTTCAACTATTTCGTTGAGAATTCGTTTTTTTTTTTGCTTGTTAAAATATCAGCAACTATTCAGGTATTTTCAAATACTTGAATCTTTTTTTTGTTGAATCCGAATTTTGACGTAAAGGAAATTTTTATTTTTATTTTAAGATAAAAAATCTATCGGCTTAACAATTATTCATATTTAGGTATAAATAATTTTAATTCAAAATTTCTCCAATTTTGAATTATTTTAATTAAAACTAAATACATAGTTATGCATTTTGTCAACATGACATTATTCAAATTTTAAGTTTTTCTCTCATACAATTATTCAGCAATAAAGGATTTGAATTGAAAATTGGATAATTTATTAAAATTTAGAATTTAAGCGACAAAATGTTTGAATGTTTAAACGCTAAATCCAAATGTATACAATTTAGAATTATTTCAATAAAAGCCAAAAAATTTTAAGTTTTTCAAAATGAATTTTTTTGAATGACATTCAGTTGATTTATCTTTTTGGAAAGTGAAAATTCATGTATTTTACATATGATAATGTAACATAACATTATTTTAATTTTAGCCTTTTCTATTTCACAATTATTTATCTGAAAAGGATTTAATTTAAAATTGTACCATTTTGAACAATTTAAATTTGCAACGACAAACTGTTGAACGTTTAAATCCTAAATCCAAAAATTTTAATTGCAGTTAATTTAAATAATCATGCATTTAATTTTTATAATTCAAGTATTAATTTTAGTAAATAAATTTATTTATACGATAAATTATTACGGGGTTTGGTTTCGTTTTAATGTTATAATTTAGTAGCTTAAATTTAAGAGATTATAAATTTAAATAATCGAAATAAAAAAAATTGTTTTTATCAGATGGCTGAGAAATTAGAAGATCTAAATCTCCCAAATACTGTAGTAACCAGAATAATGAAAGAAGCACTGCCAGATAAAATTGCAATTGGAAAAGACGCTCGAGTGGCAGTTGCAAAAGCCTCTTCGATATTTATTCTCTATCTCACGTCTACTGCAAATTCGATAGCAAAGAAAAGCAATCGCAAAACGATCAGTGGTTCTGATGTTGTCCAAGCAATCGAAGACATTGAGTTTGAACAATTCAAACCGCCTTTGCACGAGGCCTTAGAAAATTTCAAGAAAAGCCAAAAAGAGAAAAAGGATGCTAGTGCTAAAAAGAAGCAACAAAAGGAGGACGAAGATGTCACCGAAGTGCAAGAGAACGAATAGATTTAATTAGAGAAACTCCGGTTCGATATTTTACGTTTCCTAATTAAATCAAATATTTTTATACTCATAAAAAACAATGATTTTCTACATTTTGTTCATATATATTCTAATAAGGGTCATGCTCAAATTATTTGAAAGATTTTTTATAAGGAGAGGAAGTGTTAAAGAATACTTACACACTTTTAATTTAATATTTGTAAATTTAGAACATTACTTTGTAAAATTGTCAGAATCTTCAATTTTGAAATGCCTATATGAAAAAAAACTAGTAAGGCTCCACTTTGTCTTACCTAGTTTGTGGATGACCCCTGCATTTTAAGGAATCAGAAAAGAGTTAAATATCTAACCATGACGTGCAGGTTACAATGTGAACACGCATAGACTGAATAATCTTTTACCTCCAAAATGATTATTTGAGTTTTAAGGACTAGTTGATAATATTCCTCGTCTGCTGACAATTCAGTGCTAGTTTTGTAATTTACAATTAAGTAAATATACTTATGAAGGAAAGCTGGTTTGTAAAAAGCTATAGGCATGTCAAATGTCAATAAGTATTTATTTTCAGTGTATAATTACAGTATATTATAAGAGGAAGATATAAATTAGTTATTAAAAAAATGTTGCACTATTAATACGGATTCTTAACCTGGCTTACACTTTAAACGATCAGAACCATTCGTGCGATCTTAAAAAAACATTCATATGTATGAAAAGTTAAATTGACAGCCCTTTTGAAAATTTCTGAATTTTCAGTAATTTGGATCAGAAACTTTCGAAAGGACGCGATATTTTTTGGTATAATGGCACATTTATGGCTCTAGGCCTCAAAAACTTATCAATTAGGAGTACGTGTTTTATCACAATGCGAAAATTCTTACAAATGAAGAGTAGAGAAGAATTACTTTGAGGCTGGGCTTTAAACCGTAGTTTTAAATCGTAATTTTAAATTTTCAACATAAAACTGCTCTACTCTTCAAATGTTTTTTGAAAATTAACCCTAGTTTAGAAATATTATGCAACCTACTACGTGCTAATTCAAACTTTGGTAGAAAACACTAAATAAAGACTAATTACAAAACTCTCGTGCTATAAAAAACTGTAGAAGATATTTTCAACCACTTGTAATGAACAGTTATCAACTTTTTGCTAAGATAACATTTTATCCAAACCTACTACAAGTTTTCTATTTACAATTAAAAATTGAAAACAGAGATACACATTTATTTTGCGAAAACTTAACATAAAAGGATTGTAAAACAGGAAGAGTTTCGAAATTTAATTTGGGAGACTTTTTGAGTAGGAATGGTTTAAGGTTTAATGACTCTTACTTTTCGGTTTATCGAACTTCGACACATGGGACATTCCGAAGTTATCATTTCGGTACAAACAGTGCAGCAGCAAAGGTGTCCACAAGGAAGGAAAATGATCTCACACTGAAAGATAGAATTTTCAAAAATTATTTTTGATTTTTGAATTCAGAGTGGCTACTAGCACCTGGAAATGTCAGGGTATTTTATTAGTCAGAGAAAGTCGAATTTTTTTATGCGTGTCTAAATTTGCTTAAAAATTGTACTATTAAGCTACATAAAGTTTTTTTTTCGTTTGTAAAAGTAAATTTTAAAATTGATTAATTATGTTTTTATTATTATTAATTTCTTTAATTATTCTACAGTGATAATTCAAGTATATTTAGGAATCAGGGCCTAAAATATTGCGTAGTTCGAATTTAAAAGTGTGTAGTCCAAAATCAAAAGGTGTGCAGTGGAAAGTCAACCTTATTTTCCAAACAAAATTTTCCGTTTTCAAACCTCAAATTTTGAAAGTTATTAAAAATGAACTTCAATGTTTACTTAACGTATTATTCTTTAGTCCATAAATGATCAAAAGTCCTAATTATTTATCTCTGTCTTCACAGTCTTTCTCCTGTATTTGGTTGAAAGTTAATTCTTCTTTGGAAAGTCTATTATTATATTTTTGGCTGAGAATCCATCTGTTTTGTTTAAAATTTGTATTATTTGGTTGAATATTTAATTATTTTTTGAAAATTTAACAATTTTGTTAAAGACATCTTTTCGGGTTAAAACTTCAAATGATTTGTAGAAAAATCGCCTTTTTGGCTTTAAATTTCAAAAGTTTGATAGAAAATTAAACTATGTGGTTAACAATTTAATTGTTTAATTCAAAATTAATTTGTTTCTTATTGAATATTGAGATTGATGTTTTTTGGAAATAAATATGTTTTGGTTGCGAAGTCAACAATTCATATTTTTCAGATAAAAATTGAACTATCTTGTATAAAATTTGGCTTTTAACTTCAAAATTCAATACTTTGGTAGCAAACTCAAGTATTTGGTAGAAAATTAATTTTTTGTTCAAAATTGAGATTTTCGTTTTTCAGAAATGAATCTTCCGAATGAGAATTCAACTATTTTGAGAAAAATTCAACTCTTTGGATGAAAATGATCGTTTTTGTTAAAAGTTCATATTTTTGGGTTGAAAATGCAACTGTTCTGTAGAAAATTTGTATTTTGGTTAGCAATTTCAAAAGTTTGGTAGGACATTCAATTACTACTTGATTAAAAATTGAATTGTTTCGTTGAAAATTAATTATTTTGTGGAAAATTCTTATTTTCGTATTTCGTAAATTAATCTGTTTTGGTTGAAGATTCAGCTATTATGTTGAAAATTCAAATATTAGGTTGAAAATTAGCTTTTTTGTTGAAAATTCTTATTTGCCGTTTAAAAATTAATTAGTTTCTAGCAAATTTATCTTTTGGCTTGAAATCTCAAAAGTTTGGTAGGAAAGTCAACTAATTGGCTGAAAATGAAACTGTTTGGTTGAAATTAGTTATTTTGTTGCAAAATGAGATATTCGTTTTTTGCAAATGAATCTTTTTTGGTTATGCATTCTACTATTTTTATGATAATTAACCTTTCTGTAAAAAATTTATAGTTTTGGGTCAAAAATTCAACTGTTTTGTAGACAATTCGTCTTTTTGACTTGGAATTTTAACACTGGTAAAAAATTCAAATATTTCGATGAAAAACCAACTATGTGGTTGAAAATTGATTTTTTTGCTTTAAATTAATATTTTTCCTTTTCGTAAATTAATGCGTTTAGGTTGAGGATTCAACTATTTTATTGAAAATTTAACTTTATATTTGGTTAAAAATTCGTTTTTTTGTAGTTGAAAATTCATATTTTTCAGTTAAGAATTCTCATTTTGGTTTGAAAATCCATCTCTTTTTGTAGAAATTTCATATTTTTAGGTTAAAATGCAACTTTTAGGTTGAAAAATATTCTGTTATATCATCGACATATGTAGTTGTTGATTCCACTATTTTGTTGAAAATGTATACTTTTTTTGGCGAATTCAACTGTTTTTGGTTTACAATCAAAATATTTCGATTGAAATATCAATACTACATTTTTCGTTGAGAATTTATTTTTTTTGTTTGTTGAAAATTAAACTATACTTGTTTGATATTTGAACTACTTTGTTAAGAATATTTCTTTTTGATTTAAGAACTATCATATTATTTAAAAATGCAATATTTCCAATTTAAATGTTAGAAATTTGAAGTTTTTAAAATTAAATTCAGTATAGTACCCGCATTCATTTATTTTTAAAGAATTCATTCCCATATTTTCGTAAAAAATCTCCTTATTTCCGCTTTTTAAAATAAATTTAGTTATTTACAATTTAAGCATTAAGATATGCATTATTAAGGGTATTATTATCTGAGTATTATAAAGGGTTGTACGATCAGAATTGTTTTAAAAAATGCGATACCTAACATTTAAAGGGGTCCGTATTAAGAAAAATTATACCTAAAAAAATCCTAGAATTGTTAGGATTTTCTTTCCGAATTTGAGTAGACTGGAAAGCCTGGAAATGTCAGGGAATTTTTATATGCCCGGAAATGTTCAGGAATTTTTTTAAGTCATGTAATTTTTTCGAGAGCGTGCTTACTTTTTTTATTTATTTTAAATATAAAATTGAATAAGAATGATGTTTAATTTGTAAAAGTAACTTTATATCACTGTTTTTTATTGAAAATAAAAATCTTTTTTGGTTGAAATATTATTTAATACATTTTTTGTTCAGAATTCGTATTTTTTTAAATGAAAATTTAATTGCTTGGTTGAAAGTAATATCATTTTGTTAAAAATTGATCTTTTTGGTAGAAGATCCATAATTTTAACTAAAAATGTATACTTTTGGTTGAAAATTCATCTCTTTGGTTAAAGATTAATTTTTTTAATTGCAAATTTAATTACTTAATGTTTGATTAACAATTCATCTTCTTTAGTTAAAAATTATACTATTTTGTTGAATATTCCGTTTTTTTCGTATACATTAATCTTTTTGGTTGATAATTCAAATATTCCAGTTAAAGATTCATCATTTTAGTTGAAAATGTATCTTTTTGCTTTAAAATTCAACTATTTCAGTTAAACATGCATTATTTTAGAGGAAAATTCATCCCTTTTGTAGAAAATTGATTTTTTTTTCAAATAAAAATTGAACTATGTTTTTTGTTCAAAATTTAACTATTTGGTTAAAAATTTGTCCTTTTTAGTTAAAAATTCATGTTTTTTTTTCTTATTTTTTGTTGAAAATTAAAGTTTATCAGTTAAATAAGCATACTTTCAGTCGAAAATGCATCTTTTTGTTTGAAAATAAAACTTGGTTGAAACTTGAACTCTTTTGTTAAAAATTTAACTTTTTTGTTTGAAATTTATCTATTCCAGTTGAAAATCGTCATGTTGATTCGAAAGTTTATTACTTTGGTTTAAAATTTGTTTCTTTTTGTAGAAAATTAATTTTTGAACTGACAATTTATTTATTTCATTTTTAATTGAAAGTTGAACTTTTTAATTTCAAAATTAAACTATTCAGTTAGAAGTTTGTCTTTTGAGTTGAAAATTCATGTATTTTGTTGAAAAATCATCCTTTTTGAAAACAAATTAATCTTCTTGTTTTAAAGAATCATCTTTTTTGTTAGAAATTCAAGTGTTTCAGTAAAATAAGCATAATTTTACTTGAAAATGAATTAGCTACAAATTTTTTTAGCTAAAATTATTTAGCTAAAAATAATTGTGTTTTGCCATTCAGATTATGTGGCTAAAATATTACACAAACAATTCATCCTTGTAGGAGAAAAGTTGACATTTGTAATACATGGATCATAAGTGCCATGCCCTACGAAGCACCTTAAGTTGAAAATTTCTTACTTTGTTTTAAAATGTTTTCTTTTGTTGAAAATTAATTTTTTCATTGAAAATGTAACTACTTCAGTTAAATCTTCATCATTTTAGTGGAAAATTCATCTCTTTTGTTGAAAATTAATTTTTTCAACTATTCTATTTTTTGCTGAAAATTAAACCTTTTTAGTTTAAAATTCAACTATTTCCTATTTGGTTGTAAGTTTTTCTTATTTAGTTAAAAATTCACGTAATTTGTTCAAATTCGTCCTTACGGGAATAAAATTAAGCTTCTTGTTTAAAGAATCATCTTTTTTGTTGAAAATTGAGGTTTTCCAGTTAAATAAGCATAATTTTAATTTAAAATTCAACTATTTAGCGGAATATTTGTCTTTTTTAGTTGGAAATTCACGCATTTTCTTCAAAAATCGTCCTTTTTGGAATAAAATTAATCTTTCTATTTGAAGAATCATCGTTTTTGTTTGAAATTCATTTATTCCAGTAAAAGATCGTCGTTTTAAGTTGAAAATTTATCACGTTGGTTTTAAATGTGTTTTGTTTTGTGGAAAATTACTTTTTTTTTTAACTGAAAATTCAACAATTCCATTTTTGGTTAAAAACTAATCTTTTCTTATTCAAAATTCTACTATTGGTTCACAAATTTATCTTTTTTAGTTCAAAATTCAACTGTTTGGTCTTTTCGACTGAAAATTCAATTATTTGGTTGAAAATTCATCTATATTGTTGAAAATGAAATATTTTTACTTGAAAAGTTAGGAATT
>JAUELO010000299.1:227361-244983 GCA_032357855.1 Amphibolips quercusostensackenii | reverse complement strand
AAGATGAATTTTCAACGAAAATGATAAGGATGTAACTGGAATACTTGAATTTCCAATCGATAAGAACAATTTTTAGAGAAGATTAGCTTTCAAGGGGAAAGATAATTTTTTATTAAAAAATCGATTTTTTAACAGAAGACGTGCATTTTCAACAATATAGTTCAATTTTCTATTAGAAAAGAACAATTTTCATTTAAACTGATGAATTTTGCACTAGGAAAGATCTATTTTTAACTAAACATGAAACAGTTGAATTTTTAGTTGAAGAAATTCATTTTCAACCAAACGGGTAAATTTTCAACTAAAATGATGAATCTTTAACTGGAAACATTGAAATTTGTATGGAAAACAGGATTTTTCAACCATCAAGACTAATTTTCTATAAAAAATACGCATTTCCCACAAAATACATAAATTTCCAAACAAATAGTTGAATTTTTAATTAAAAAATTGTCAATTTTTAGCCAAATAGTTGAAATTTCATTTTAAAAATATACATGTTAAATTTGAGATCAAGCATTAATCTATTTTCTCATAAAAAAGTTTTTCATGATAAAAAATCATGAAAAATATTTGCAAATAAAAAACACTTTCAAACTACCGAATTGTTCGGCTCATTAGAAAAAAATAACAATTAAAAAAAGGGATAGAAAATAAATTTTCAAAAAAAAATATAATAGTTCGATTTTCATTTAAAAATCGAATTCTTCACAAAAAACGTATTTTCTACAAAATAGTTAAATTTTCTAGTATAATCGTTCAATTTAAAAAAGTTGATTTTCAACAAAGTATTAGTTACATTTTTAGCCAGAGATGAATTTTCAATTAAAATGATGAATCTTCAATAAAAGCATTTCTTTTTAATAAATACGTTTAATTTTTAACCAAGTAATTGAATTTTTAAATAAGTAAATGAACCTGTAACCTAAAAGTAAAAATCACTTTTCTAAATTTACCAAAACTATTTAAATAATGAAAACTCTCGGTCATTTCACGGTTTTTCCCGGCCAAGTCGACACCCTGTTCTTATTGGGAAAGAATGTTAAGTCTATATTTAGATGCTTTACTTCTGAAATAAAATCCCTAATTTTAATTTATTCAAGCATTTCAAACAAATTTTATCCAAGTTTATATTTCCCATGTGTGATGTTACATTATGTGTTAACCCCTCCCCCCTCACGTCACAAATCGCCGCAAAATCTGTTATCCCCCTCCACCCAGACCCTGGCGCGTGAAGTAGTTTTTGAACGACCCCTGAAAAAATATCCATCTCCTTATGCAATTTTTGTAAAAAAAACAGCAATCAATATTCTAATTTACGAACATAAATTTAATAATATAGATAATATACACAATAATAATAAAGTAATTATATAAAATGTCTTTTATCTATATTCTATTATTATATCACTTTATTTTACTATAAGTATAAATGTATAAATGGTCAATTGAATGAAGGAAAATGAAAATGATTATTTTGGTTTGATTTTCATAAACTTAGTAGTCAATTGCAATGAAAACATTAAATAAAAAAATTGTCAAAAAATGTAGGCAGCAAGAATCGAACTCAGACCTTCTGCTTACAAATCCGGAGCGTTGTCGTCTAATTTAACCAGCAGTCGAAGGACATTCGCGTGGTTTTTTTAAAAACGTTTTTCCTGAGAATGACTGAAAAGCCTTTCTTGTTACTTTAGCATATTACAAGTTTGGTAATGACCTATAACTGGAAGAAGTATGATTCCAAATGAAATTCCGAAGGATATAGCTTCCCCTTGTAAATAAAAAGTCGAGTAAAAAGTAGTCTTGAACTAAATCTTCAATGCAAATCTGCTATCTAGTGAAGGTCAAGAAGAAATGGAGAAAACTTAAAATGAAACTGAGACCATTTATATTCATTCAGGGCCACGAACTCACAAATCCCTTAACATGCATAGATTGACTTCGATTGTTTCAAGATTTATGGTATAGCAAAAAAATAATAAGGAAAACGTGACTCTGATTCTTTTGCGTTCGATAAAATTTACATTCTTTAGTTCGAATAATTCACTCATAAAGTAAATCTAAAATCTAAAATAAATAAATTCAGAATAATATAGAAATAAATTAAAGAACAAGCTTTGAAGCAAAATGAAAAAAGCTTAATTATTAAAACAAAATATTACCCCAAAATAAATTTCCGCCACGAAGCAAAATTTCAGAAGAGCTGATACAAGAAAAATAAAGAAAAAGACTAACTCGTCAGTAACTTATTTATTTATTTATTCCATTCTATGAACTTTGTTGTAAATTCATCTGTTTCAACTAAAAATTAAACTATTCCATTACTGATTGAAAATTTACCAATTTATTTTTAAATAAATAGTTAGGTTTTCAACCTACAACGATAAATTTTCCACCAAATGGTCGCATTAAAAAAAAATAAGAATAAACTCCCACAAAACATATTTGTATTTTTAAACCATGAAATTGAATTTACAAGACAAAAAGACGAATTTTTTAGTAGACAGTTGAATTTTCAATACAAAAGCACGAAACTTTTATCCAAAAAGATTTTAACAATGAAGTTTAACTTTTAATCAGGCCTCACATAGATGTACCCAATCTATGCGTTTCGCGAAAAATGCCACGAGCGGGCGCCATATTCAAACTTTATTAAGAAAAAAAAACATGTTTGTTATTCAATGAAAAATTCTTTCTTCTAGGAATATGTTAATGAGCTACTAAAGAATCAAAATATCTTTTTATGTCATTTCATGCAACATCCCTATTGTTATTCAATTTCAAATTGCAATTTAAAAAAATTAAATAAGCACGCTTTTAAAAAAATTCCCTGACAATTCCAAGTTTTCCACGTAGGGTAGACACTAGGGTGGTCCAAAAATGCATTGAAAAAATGTCTTTCGAATTTTTATGCACATCGTCCGGAAATTTGCTTGAATGCACACAAAAATAAATCCATTTTTCTTTTTTTTAGAAGTGATATTTAGAGGTGGCGCAAGCCCCATGCAGTTTAACACGTATTTCACAATTAATTATTGTTTATAACTATTTTCTCTTAGAGCAATGCTACAAGGTTGTTTTTTTCTGAAATCTTTATTTTTGCTTTGACTTTTTAGTTACGAACAAATAATAAGTAAACCTCAAAAAAAATTATTTTTTAAATAGTATTGTACTTTTTAAAGTGAATTATTTTTGCTATTTTTTTGATATTTTAAAAAGTTAACTTAAACAAAAACATTATCTGACACAAAAGCAAAAAAGAAATAATGTAATAATCGGGCCATTAATAGTAGGTGAGAGGACAAGGTCTGTAAGAAAAAGAAAAAGACTGTTTAAAATTTGATTTTTCTCTAATGTTTATTTATTATTTGTTTATAACTAAAAAGGCATAGCAAAGTTGAACATTTTAGAAAAACCGCAACTTTCTAGCACTCATCTAAGAGAACACAGTTATAAGCGAAAAAAATTGTTTAAAAAACTATTTTTGTTAACTTGCATTAATTATTACCTCACTAAATGAAAAGTGGGTAAAAAGTTCAAACTTTCCGAATAACAACCACAACTATCTGGCATTAATATAGATGAAGAGAGTTAGAAACAATAATAATTTGTTTTAATAATTGTTTTTGCTAAATGTAATTATTATAAAGTCACTTCAAGTAAAAAATAGACAAATAGTTAAAAATCACAGTTAAAATCGCAATTTCTATTAGCAGTATTCAAGGAGAATATCATTAACACTAATAATAAATTGTTGAAACAATTATTTTTGTTAACATTAATTAACTATTACCTCACCCTAATTGAAAATTTGACAAAAAGTGGAAATTTTTTTTAAAAAATCGCAACTTTCTAACTATTCTAAAAAGAAATTCCTAGAAACAATAAATTGTTAAAACGATGTATTTTTGATTTGTATTCCATGGCTAATTATAAAGTAAAATATTGAAATTTAACTCGATTCACCTAATATTAACAATTCTGAATAAAATGTACAAAAACGTCTTTTTTCTTATGGAAAATACGTGTTAAACTGTATGGGGCTTGCGCCACCCTTTAATAACAGCCACTGACTAACTTTGACTATTTATTTTAAGAGTATGAAAAAAGTAATTGGATTTCTTTTTAGAGGATTTGTTCAGCACATATTGAAGCGACAGAGCCCATCTTGAAAATCGTCTTTTTTTTAAAACACCTTCACGGAGAACGGTTTTCTTGTAAAGTATAAGACCTGGAACGAAAACCCAAAAAATTTAATAATCTATACACTATTGGCTATAGAACTGCATAGGGTTCTTTCAAAATCATATTTTGCAGATATAGTGCACATTTAAAGAAATGAATCGATGTTTTGACAAAAAATAAACAGTAAATTTTGTATAAAAAAAGTTTACATCAAATCAAAAAGCGGCTAAGTACTTCGATAGAGAATGTAATTGGAATGCTACTATCAAAATTCAAAATGGATCCATGCAGGGGTGTTTAAGTAATACAGGTTCGCAGTTTGAAAAAAATGTTTTCGAGAATAACGCGTTTAAAGTTTTACGAGCACTTAAATCCTTGAAATTTTTTTTTACCTCTAATCTGCGATGCCTGCACCATACATTTGACCGCATGAACTATTTCTGTTTGATTTTCGTCACGAGTGAACAATATGTTTAAACTATAAGTTAAATTTAACGTGCTCGAATGTATATTTATATAAAACAGAGTAATCAACGAAAAAAGCAAAAGGAAAAAAAAGAAATCCTCCGAAGCGCTTCGGCAAAATCGATAATTGGACTTTTTAATTAATTTATTTTTTTGCTATACTTTTAACTGCATATTGTTTTCATGATCCTAAAGTATTGTTCAAGCCAAAAAAAATCGATTTTGTCAAAATCATAGAGTAGTGTGACCCCTGAATAAGGTTAGTCGAATCGAAAGTAAAGTTCTTCACACTCTTGATAATTAAACCGTAAGAAGAACTTATTTGAATTAAAACGAGACAGTTCGTCGAATTTTGTTAGCTCGTAACCTTGGCGAAATGATTAAGGTTTAGACATGCACTTCATCGTACCTTTGATACCCCTGTCACGTGATTTATATTTACGTGACATCATTTATCTTTCCCTAGTAATTGAGTATTGATTTTTCAATTTTTCAAGAGGGCCAAAGAGGGCTCAAGTAGATAGAAAAATAGTATCATTCATCTTTCGACAAGCGCCACGAACTACTTCGATGAAACGTACATTTTTTTATTCTTTCTCGTTTTTATTCCTTTATCAAAGAAATCGATATTCGTACAAAAACCTGACACCTATTTAAATAAATTTACAGGAGCAATAAAGTAAGCTTATCAATTAATTTATAATAAATTAAGGTTTATATTGTTACAATTCTAAATTGTTCATTTCGAAATCTTTTTTTTTTATAGTGAAATGGTTATGACTGAGAGGATTAAATCGAGTTTACAGATCAGAAATTTGCAAAACGAAAGACCACAACAGCCTTCTATTATTTTAGCAGAGAGTTCAGTAAAGGTAAAGTTTGTATTTCATTAATTATTTATGGCTCTCAAATCAAGAATGAATGCATAAAAAAATTAAAATATTAACATTTTTTTTAATGAGCACTTTTGAAATTAGAAGTTAAATTATTTTTATTTCAAGTTGTTTAAAATTAATATTTGTTCAAATGTTATTTATAAATTAAAATTCAATACTTATACTTGCAAATTAAAATTTTTTAAGCGGAGCAATTAAAGTTGTAACGTTCAAAGTTTAAATTTATCACCCTGAAATTTCAAATATTCAAGGCTATTTCAAACAATTCAGTTACAAGTTGTTTAGTTTTTAATATTTGATTTACAATAAAAGATGGACATGTTTGAGGAGTCAAGTGCTGAATTTTTCAGAATCGGATTCATTTGCCCAAAACATAAGAAAAATTCGAATACGCATGTTTACCAAAGGATTTGTTGGGACTGTATTCTTCGAAGTAAAAAAAATTTATTTCATTATCCTGAATTATTTACTTGAAAAAAATAATAATATAATGCAATGTAACGTAGGATAAAGTAATGAATTCATTATTTTCAACGGAGATAAACTTGCAAATACAATATACAAGAAAAATAATAATAATAATTACAGCAATTATTTTCGTAAGAACTGCAATTTTAATTTTCTTGAGACAGGATTATCATTTTTAATCAGGGCAGACCACTCTACTGTTGATAATGGTCCTACATTATATAATCCTTCATTATAAGCACAAATGAAGTTAAAATAATCAATTATAATTTTAATATATTAAAAATCATTGTGTCATAATTATTAATTACATTAAATTAATTATTTAACATCCATTAGAATTTTTAATTAATGATTGAGGGTGGTCTCCCATACTCTCTTGTCACCTGTATTCAGTACTACATGATGCACAAATCAATTTCTTATTAAATAAAAATATACCAAATTATAATAGGTATCGTCATTTAAAGTTGAAATATCAGTTTTTATTTTTTTTTTTTAACTACAAATGTAAGCAATCTTTTTTAACTTCGATAAAGCAATAGGGCTGCCCACTTTTTTCATAATTTTCATGCATATCACCTTAAAAGTTGTTTGAATCCACAAAAAAATTAGTGCTTTTTTCTGCAAAAAAATATACTCAGAGGCTCCGCAAGTCCCATGAAGTTTAATATGTATTTTCCATACGAAAAAATACGTTTTTATAAATTTTATTCAGAATCGTCAATATTAAGTGAATCTAGTTGAATCTCAACATTTTACTTCACAATTAGCCATGGAATACGAATCAAAAATTACTTTTTAAATATCAATGCCATAATTTTGTTTTATAGGGTCTCAAGGAAACCCCATTAGTGAAAAAATGGGGTTTTAGCGATAATCATAATCTTTTTACGATTTTTGTAATAAAAATTGTTTCTGATACATGAAATACTACCTTGTACTGATAATTAGATGTTTATATAAATTTTTTTGAACAATTTATTATTATTTTCGCAATTTTCTCTTAGAATAGAGTCTTTTAGTCAGAGTCTTTTCCAAATATTTCAACTTATTTTCAACTTTTTAGTTAAATCAAGGCATTGATTAATTATAATTAACAGAAATGATTGTTTAAACCATTTATTATTATTTATAATAATATTCTCTTGAAATAATGCTAGGATCTTGCAGTTTTTTCTACAATTTTCTACTTTTAGTCTACATTTTTGATTAGAGCAAGGTAATAGTTAATTTAAGTTGACAAACTTAATTTTCTTAACAACTCATTATTATTTTTAATAATATTCTCCTTAAATAATATTAGAAAGTAGCAGTTTTACTAAAAATCGCAACTTTTTATCTACTTTTTACTTGAAGTGTGGTAATAATTAATTCAAATTAATAAAAAAAATTGTTTTTAACCAATTTATTATTATTTATAATAATATTCTCTTTGAACAGTGTTAGAAAGTTGCTGTTTCTCTATAATTTTCAACTTTTTGTTCGCTTTTTACTTAATAAAATAATTCATGCAACTTAACAAATATAATTGTTTAAATAATGTATTATGGTTTATAAATATCTTCCCTTAGAGCAATTCTCTCAGTGACTACTTCAAGAAAAATTCATATTTAATGTGATCCACATAGAAAATTTGAAGAGTATTTCAAATATCTGTTTTATTTCAGAAAAATATACCCTCAAAAAAAGAAAAATATTGTTCAAAAAATGATAGTTATAAACATTAATACATTGTTCAAACAACTATGTTTGTTAACTCGCATTAATTATTATTTCACTAAGTCAAAATTTGACAAAGAGTGGAAAATTTCAGAAAATCCTGCAACTATGTAGCATCACTATAGGAGAATATAGTTATGAAAAACGATAATTTGTTTAAATAATTAGGTATATCCAATTTTCTTATTTTTTACCTCGCTCTAAGTAAAAAGTGGACAAAAAGTTGATTATATGTATTCAAAAAAACGGCAAATTTCTGGCATTATTCAAAGATAATTCTATTTAAAATAATAATAAATTGTTTAAGCAATTATGCTTTTAACTTTAATTAACTATTACCTCACTCTATGTGAAAAACTGACAAAAAGTCAAAAATTCTAGAACAAGCCGCCACTATCTACCATTAATACAGTAAATATTTATAAACAATAATAATTTATTTAAACAATTATGCTTGTTAAATTTTATTAATTATCACTACACCATAAAATAATATCAGACAAAAAGTTAAAAATTTCAGAAAAAACCCTTAGCTTTCTTACATTATTTGAAGAGAATATTTTTAAACATTATAATAAATTGTTTAAACAATTTTTTTGTTAAATTATTAAATTATTACCTTACTTTAAATTAAAAGGTGGACAAAAAATGAAAAACTGCAAATGTCTAGCATTATTTTATGAGAATATTATTATAAATAATATATTGTTTAAACAATTATTTCTGTTCAATTCAATTGATTATTGCCTCATTCTAACTGAAAAGTTGAAAATAATTTTGAAATCCGAAAAAACTGCAATTTGCTACCTCTTACCAAATATTGATGATCCTGAATAAAATTTATAAAAACGTCTTTGTTTCTCATGGAAAATACGCTATGCTTCATGGGACTTGCGTAACCTCTAAATAGCATTGAAAAAAAGCATTTTTTGTGGGATTGAACGAATTTAGGGGCGATATGCATGAAAATTCGAGAAAAAAAATTTCCAATGCATTTTTGGAACACTATAATTTCCACCCTTCAACTGCTTATTTTAACTGAACAATTTAATATTGCTATATATTAAAAAGTTGTTCTTTTTTTTAATAAAAATTTTTTTAACGGAATCAGTTAAAAATAAAATATTTTTGTGCTGAAACAATATTTGAATAGGACTTGAAATTAAATATAAAATGCTAAAAGCATTTAATTATGTATCTATTAATTGTAAGTTATTATAAAATTTAAAAAAAATTTATAAAGTTTAAACTGGACGTTATTATTTGTTTAACTTAAAATGCGTTCGAATTAAAATAATTCAATTTTGAACGTTCAAATCTGTAAATTGTATAACTTTTAACAGATTCAGAATCGCCTTGTAAAATCATTTATTGTTCAATTTTTAATACTAGAATTACAGTAGAATTCGAGTAATCCTTCATTCATTTTTATTCACAATTAATCAACTTAAAATCATTTTTATCAAAAAAAAATCAATTTTAAAACCGAATTTTAAAATTCTTTAAATATAAAGTGTACGCTGAACAATGAAGACTCAAAATGAAAAATTTGTAAATGAAAATATTTTAGAATTACGCATTGTAAACTGAATGATTAAGTAACTGGACAAGTTAACAATTAAACTCACCATTTTTACAAATTTCCAATAGAACTTTCAGTAATTTGCATTATATCACGTGATATGAAAGTTGTGATATTTTAAGTGATTTCACAGATTTTTCTTTTCAAAAATATGTTAAATTCGCGGTGTGAAAAAATAACCGGTTATTTGCCGCTTTCCCACATTCCTGGTCCAGCGGCCACCCTGTAATTATTTTTCAAAATGTAAATTTATTTACTTGGTATTTTATGATTTATTTCACCCTATCTGATCATTATTTGCAGGTAACTGTAAATAATGTAACTTCTACAAACGAGGTTCCTGTAGCAACTTATATGTCTGCAGAACCACCTTTTCAATCTGTGAAGGAAAAAGAGTGCTGGCACCTTTATCGTCGCATGTGTGATAAAGGAGTTTTTGTTTCCTTCGATACCGTATTAAGGTTAGTTATAATATCAAATTTTAATTGATTTTTTTATTGATAAATAATCAATAAATAAATCATAACAAAATTTATCAGACATTCAAATGGGAAAATTCTACAATACACTCAACTCCCGATATAACCACCCTCAGTTCACGCTATTCATAGAATTTGGGTCCTCGGAATTTGGTGGTGCGGGGACCGCGGGACTGAAAGAAAGGCGGTGCTCAGTTTAGCGTGACAAACAGCATGAGGGCCGAGCTGCCTGTTTACGTTTGGATTCCCCGCTTTATGATGTAGGTCACTGCAAGTCATGCCCGAAACCGTGCTTATCTCGGGAGTTGAGTGTAATTTAATTTGAAAAACTTCAAATTAGACAATCTTGAAATACAAAAACCTCGGGCAAAAAAGTATTTTCAAAAAAAGATTAAAAATTGTTTTTTTTTCAGAGGAATGCTAACTCCAACGGAATATCGATTACGCCAAAAGGAAGTGTCTCAAAACTGCTGAGAGCCTCCTTCTTGAAATCAACATAAAAATACCTCGAAAAATCAGAGTGCAAATCAAAGCTACAAGCAAACAAAATTAGAATTAGAGCACAAAAGTTTATTTTCGACAAGAAGTATTTTAGAAGTATAAAAAAAAGAGAAACTAGTAAATAAATGACTTTTATTTTTAAAAATATGAAACAGAATGAATAGTAATTTATTATTATTATCATTACGTGTAGTGGGGTGGTCCAAATTTTTTTTTTCGAATTTACATGCATATCGCCCACAAACTTATTCGAAGTGACAAAAAATGCATTTAAAAAAAATTATATTTAGAGGTTTCACAAGATTCATGAACTTTACACGTATTTTCCCCGTAAGGAAAAAATACGTTTTTATCAATTTTATACAGAATCATCAATACTAGGCTAATCTAATTAAAACTGAAAATTAATCTTAAAAATTAGCCACAGAATACGATTAAAAAATTACTTTTGAAATATCTCCCCCATACGTCTGTTTTATAAGGTCCAAAAAAAAACCCGTAAGTGAAAAATCAGGTATTGCGAGTTTTTAGGGCTTATGATTTTTTGCGGTTTTTTAAATACTAATTGTTTCTAATACATAAATAATTACTTTCGACTGATAATTATATGTTTAAATAAATTGATTTAACAACTTATTATTGTTTATAGCAATTTTCACGTAGAATAAAGTCAGAAAGTCGAGGTTCTTCCACTCTTCAATTAGAAGGCGGAAATAATTAATGCGAGTAAAAAAACACAAATGTTTAAACAATTTATTATTATTTTTAATAATATTTTCCTTGACTAATGCTAGAGAGTTAAGGTTTTTTTCCTGAAACATTAAACTTTTGTTTACTTTTTATTTATAGAGCAAGATAATAAATTAATAGAATTTAGCAAACCTGATTGTTTGAAAAAATTATTATTGTTTATAACTATTTTCCTCCTATAATAATGCTAAATAGTTGCGGTTTTTACTGAAAATTAAAACTTTTTGTCCGCCTTTTACTTAGTAAGATAATCATTAATGCAAGTTAACAAAACTAATTGTTTAAAAAATTTATTATTATTATTTACAACTATCTTCTTTTAGAGTAATGCTATAAAGTTGCGTGTTTTCTGGAATTCTCAGCATTTCTTTGACTTTTTAGATAGAAACAAAGAATAAATATTAATAATAATTTATAGAAAAAAGCTCTCAGTAACTACTGCAAAGAAAATTTACATTTTATATGATCCATACAAAAAATTTGAAGAATATTTTAAATATCTCTTTTATTTCAGAAAAAAACATATTCCCAAAAAAGGAAGAGATTGTTTGAAAAATGATTTTTTCCAATATGTATTTATTTTTTGTTAATAACTAAAAATCCAAAGCAAATAAAAAAATTTCAGAAAAAAAGCGTAACTGTCTAGAAATTATTTAAAAGAAGATAGTAATAAGCACTAAAAAATTGTTACAACAATTATTTATGTTAAATTTAATTCATTATTGCCTTGCTCTAACTGAAAAGTTAAAAAAAGTTTAAAGAATTCGGGAAACCCGCAACTTTCTAGCTTTATTCTAAGAGAAATTTGCTTTAAACAATAACAAATTGTTTAAACAATTTATTCAAAAATATAATTATGAATAAGAAGTAATAATTTAAGTATCAGAGACCATTTGTATTTAAAACCCGCAACAAATCATAATTTGTCCCAAAAACTCGCAAAACCCAATTCTTCACTCATGGGGCTTTTTTAGGACACTATAAAATAGACTTATGAGTTTGAAATTTACAAATTAATTTTTCATTTGTATTCTATAAATAACTGCAAAGAGAAATGTCGAGTTTTTAACTCGATTCACCTAGCACTGACTATTCTGAATAAAATTGGCAAAAACGTATTTTTTTCTTAACAATCTTTGAAATTTACAATTGAAGGTCTTTCCATTTTCAAAGTGTATTATTTAACATGACGTACGATTGAAACTTAGAAAAAAAATTAAGTTTCAATTTTGTATATTTAGAATTTAAAAAATTGTAATTCCAAATTTAAAAAATTTTGAATAAAAATCATCAAAATTACAGACATTTTTTACTTTACATTGTCAAAATCATAAATCTCTTCAATTCTAGAGATTTAAATTTTTAATTCTGCAATATTGAAGCGTTACAATTGAAAATGATTAGATTTTAAAAACATAAAATTACAAATTATTTAATTTTTAAGATTTTGATGTTAAAAGTATTGTAATTTAGAACTACTTTTTTCATAGATAAATTTTTAAGTTTTATAATTTTATATTTTTTAATTTGTACTACTTGCAATCTAAATTTTTTTTATTTTGTAGATTTACGATGGAAAGTCAAGTTTTCAGTTCTAAATCTTCCAAATACAAGAAATTTCAAATGTGAAGTATCCAAATTACACAATCCAAAAAATCGCAAAACCCAATTTTTCACTTATGGGTTTTTTTTGGGATCCTACAAAACAGACTTATGGGGTTAATATTTAAAAAGTAATTATTCTTTTGTTTTTTATAGTTAATTGTGAAGATAAATGCTGAGTTTCCACGCGATTTACCTAATATTGACGATTTTGAATAAAATTTATAAAAACATCTTTTCTTGTGGAAACCTTTATGAGGCTTGAAACCTCTAAATATCTTTTTTTTTTTAACAAACGCATGAAAATTCAAAAATTAAATTTCCCAAACATTTTTGGACCACCCTAATGTGTAGCCATACATTTTTAAGTAGGAGAGTATATCTGCGAAGTGTAAGCAATATTTTTAATTTGAAAAGGATTTCCATTGCCTCTCTGAATATGTAATTGAATGAAAGTCAAGATGCTCGAGATTCAATCGCATCAACTGCCTATTTTTGTTATTAATTGGGGATTAATATTTCGGTGTAAAATCTCTGAAGTTAGAATACACTGGAACTTGGAATTAAGTACGGATACGGGCATAGCTTGTAGTGGCATTGAGCATAAATCGGGGGAATCCAAACGTAAACAGTCAGGGCCGCCTGAACCGTTTTTGATGGATTTGAACGCATGCTTACAGCTAACGCAATTGACGCGCTGAGAGTACTGACTTCATGCTGTTTGTCACGCTTGACTGAACAGCACCACTCTCTCAGTCCCGCGGTCCCCTCATTTCCACAATGATGAGATCTTAAATTCTAAGATCTTGAATTCTAAGAACGACGTGAACCCGGATTTATCAAATTCAAGTTTCAGTGTAATTGTAGATTATGTTGATTAGATTATGAAATCTCGTAGGTACACCTTTAACACGAATTATACTCAAATGTCTAGATAAACTTGCCAACAGTTTTTTATTGATTTACTACTGGAACGTTGTTACTACGTATTATGTTGTACCATTGCTCAATAAACATTTGAATTGTTGTTAAAATATTTTATCAAATAATATTACCTATATCTTATTTTAAATTGAATAATGTGTGCCTAAGCCTACCTGAAAAACCTGGAATTTTCAGGAAATTTTTCGAGAGCGTGCTTAATTTTTTTTTAATTACAATGTAAAATTAAACAACAACGATTCTTTATTTGTAAAAGTAGCTTTACATTACTGTATTCAACTACTTTGTTAAAAAAATTTTTTTGATTTAAAATTAATTTTTTTTATTGAAAATTTAACAATTCTATTTTTTTTAAATTGATCGTTTTTGGATGAAAATTCAAGTATCTGGTTGAAAATTCATGCATTTTGTTTTTTAAAAACTTTCTTTTTAGTAGAAAATTAATCTTCTTAGTTGAAAATTCAGTTGTTGACTTGGAAATTCAACAGTTTGCAATTTATTTTCTCTCTTGGCTGAAAAATCCTTCTTCCTTGAAAATTCAACTCATGCTGAAAAGTCGTCTTTTTGGGTGAATTCAAATGTTTTAAATTAAATATTAAAATCTTTGCTTGAAGTTAGACTCTTCTGTTAAAAATTAATTATTTTGGTTAAACATTCGTCATTTTATTAAAAAATTAATCTGTTTGGTTAAAAAATGAGCTATTTTGTTAAAGATTTGTTTTTACTTTGTCTGAATTTTTTTTTTTTTTTTTTGCTAAAAACTTAACTATTCGAGTTAAAACTTTAACTATTTTGTTGAATTTTTTGAAAATAACTTTTTAAACTGAAAATGTAACTATTTCAGACGAATATTCCATCATTTTTGTTAAAAATCCATCTCTTTGGTGGAACATTAATTTTTTAATTAAAAATATAACTATTGAATTTTTGGTTGAAATATACCAGTGGGCGCGAAATTTTAAAACGTTATTAGAACGTCCTAAAAACGTTCCTTGGACATGCAAGTTCAAAGACGTTATTAGAACGTTCCAGTAACCCTCCTAAGTCAGGCCAAATAATGCTCTAAAAACGTTTCATGTTCCAAATACGTCCTTAAAACGTCTCTGAAACCTTGTGTTTGAGGAACGTTATTCGGACTGACTTATGTAGGACGTTTTTAAACCGTTCTAATGAGGTTTTTTTATCGTTTGTACCCACTGGGATTATATTTTTTATTTGAAAATTCATCTTTTTTAAAGGAATTAATCTTTTTAGTTGATAATTTATCTGTTTGGTTGAAAATTGAACGATTCCGGTTATAAAATTTATCATTCTAGTTAAAAATCTATCCTTTTTGTTTACAATTCAACTATTCCAGTTAAATATTCATAATTTTATTTGAAAATTCATCAATTTTCTTTAAAATTAATTTTTTAATTGAATATAAAATATTACATTCTTTGTTTAAAATTGATCCTTCAGTTGAAAATTTAACCATTTTCTTGAAAACTGATTTTTAATTTGAAAATTCAACTATTTGGTTACAAGTTCATCTATCTTGTTAAAAATGCAATATTTTTACTTGAAAATTAAGAAATATAAAGCGGTTTTAATAGAATGTAATATATAATTTTACATATAATATAATTTTAATATATATAAATATAATATAATTCATCACTCAGGTTAAAAATTACTTGTTTTTTTTTTTGTAGTGGAAAATGATTTTTTTAACTGAAAATTCAAGTATTCATTGTTTAGTTTTAAACCAAACTTTTTAGTTCAAAATTCATTTATTTGGTTGAAAATTGATCTGTTTTAGTTAAAAATTCAACTATTTGGTTAAAAATTTATGTATTTTTTTGAAAAAAATTTTTTTTGTTGTAGAAATTAATTTTCTTGGTTTAAAATTCATCTTTTTAGTAGATAACTCATTACTGGCTTAAAATTCAAATATTCCAGTTGAAAATTCATCATTTTATTTAAAAATCTGACAGTTTAAAAATTAATTTTTTCAACTGAAAATTTAACTATTCCATTTTTAGTTGAAAATTTATCTTTTTTAGTTAAGAATTTATGTATTTTGTAAAAAAAAACGTCTTTCTTTGTAGAAAATTATTCTTATTGTTTGTAAATTCAACTATTTCTGTTGAATATTCATAATTTTAGTTGAAAATTAATATTTTTTGTTGAAAATAAAACTGCTTGGTTGAAACTGTGAAAGTTAAACTCTTTTAATAAAAATTAATTTTTTGGTATGAAATTCATCTATTCCTGTTAAAGATTCATCATTTTAGTTAAAAAAATATGTCATTTTAGTTGCGAATTTGTTTGTTTTTTCTTGTAGGAACTTGATTTTTTTAAATAAAAATTTAACTATTCCATTTTTGATTGAAAACTGATATTTTTTTGTTAAGAATTCAACTATATGCTTGAATATTGATCTTTTTTAGTAGAGAATTTAATTATTTGGTTGAGAATTCACGTATTTTGTTAAAAACCGTCCTTTTTGGTAGAAAATTAATCTTTTTGATTCAAAATTCATCTATCATGTTACAAGATTTTCACTTGAAAAGTTAGGAACTTGAAGCTATTTAAATTAAATTAAATATAGTATATAGTTTTTTCATAGTAAAACTTTTTTATTCGAATAATTCAAAATTGATGCAACAATAAATAAGATTCCTTGATTCTAGACAAATTGATTTACCTATAATATCAATACATTTTATTGAAGAGTAAAGAAGTTACGGTCATTTATAATATTTGAACAATCGGTTTTTTATAGTAAAACTTTTTTCATTAACATAATTTGAAGATGATGTGAGAATAGAAAAGATGTGTTGATTCGAGACAAATCAATTGACCTACAATAAGAATACATTTTATTGAAGAGTAAGGAAGTAATAGCCATTTATATAATTTGAAAAATCTGTTTAAAACAGAAAAAGCTTTTTTATCATGCCTCGGTCGAAAGTACGTATCTTCAGCATCAATTTTGAGGTAGAAAACCTAAGATTTGTGCATTTGGTTAGAGTTCCTCTAGGGAGAGTTGTGTTACCGCTTACTCCGCTTCTGATTGGTGCCGCGAAATCAGAATCGGATGTTTTGAAATTGGCTTGACTTTTAAGTCAAATTTAATGTTACACTGATTGAATAATAAATAAATATAATGATAATAATAAATTATTATTTAGAGTAGTTGAAACAATTAGAAATGTTTAAAAAGTGAAGAATCTTTTTTTAAGCACACTTTTTTCTAAATTACTATTATATAAGGCTGTTTGATAAATTCTGTAACATCTGATAGATAATAAGTAGAATAACAATAATAATTAAGAGTATTAATAATTGCTTAAGCTTGGGATCGTTTGATATTTGTCTTAAGTAAAAATCTTGGCCAGAACTATTACGACAGTAAAGAATGCAACACGAGACCATTGTTTTTTCATTAAAAAAACTTATTTCCACATCAAACACTGTATGAAAATTTATGGCACATAACCCCTGCTTTAAGTTTTGCTGTGTGCGCCACCTTCTTTTTTTGTTTTGTGTTTGGTTATGGCCTCTTGCTTCAATCAACAAGCCATGACTTAAGAGTGCAACACCTAGAATACTTTAAATGTTTTGCAATTCGCCACGTATTTCCGATTCCGGTTTCACGGCGGCTAGTGGAGGGGGTAATATGACAACTCTCCCTGAGGGAACTCTATATTTGGTAAGATTACACGCACGCCCTCTGTAACACCGGGAGCGACCAATTTTATCGTGCACACCGATACTGAGACTGCCGCTACTGCCGACAGCCACTAGAGTCGCTAATTGCTGTCACTCTTGTTTTTACGTATAAACTCAAAGCTGCTTGCTTGGAATTTATCAGTGTTTTTATGTGTCAGTGTATATAAGTTAAAAATTAATATCAACTAAATAGAATTGAATTTATTTCTTTTGAAAAAGTGTGATTATATTTGGCTTTTCATATGCTTCATGCCTGCCCCCGACCAGCAGTACTCGCTCTGCTCGTGCTTGCAAATGTCGGGGCAAGCATATA
>JAUELO010000299.1:211432-222830 GCA_032357855.1 Amphibolips quercusostensackenii | reverse complement strand
CTATTAAACCTTTGGTGGAATTCCTCTTAACTATTGATATAACAATTGATCCAATTGTACTCGAAATACGATTTGAGTGCGATTTCGGGTCGGGCCTAAATGGCCGACACTTAAATTGAACACAACATTCGCTCGCTCCGATCGTAAACATTCAGGGCCGTGTGAACCATTTCTGTTGAATTTGAACGCATGCTAACAGCTGACTCAATATGTCGCAACTAACTCGCTGAGGGTACTGCCTACTCTGTCGCTACGCTGCGGTTTGTCACGCATGACTGAGCAGTTGAGCATCTTCTCTTTCTCGGTACCGCGGTCCCCGCATCCACAAACTGCCGAGAATCGAAATTTGAGGAACGACGTAAATGGGAGTTACTTAAATAGGATTCCCAGCGTAATTCCAATTTTGATTCAGATTAATTAGGGGTTGTCTATGACGCTTTTTTATACGATTTTTTCACCCTCCCTCTCTAATTTTAATGCTAATGTAAAAAAAAAGGCACTCCCCTCCTCTTCGTTACGTCACTTTTAGTAATCTGATTTTTTCACTAAAAATAAAACGTTTTCTGTGTGCAACATTTATTGCCAATTTTCTATGCGTACAGTTTTCGATAACAGTTAATGATATCAAATCATATTTTAGAAAAAGGTTTTTTATTAAGTTAGAATTTTTTTTAAATATCAACAAAAATATTAAATTTCTTCACTTGTCTACGCATGTATATTTTCCAGTTTTGTAAACAGAAACTGTATAACTTTTAATGATGCTAACTGTACATTTTTTGACTATTTTGAAGTTACCTAAGAATTATTTTAGAAAAATGTTTCACGGTAAAAAAATAGTGGTGTGTTTCTTCCATTCCAATCGAACTGATTTGATGAAATTTAAAAAAATAAGTATCCCATTTAACCAAACATAAAAAAGTCATTTTTATTGGTATTTCAAAAAATTCTAACTTTATTAAAAATTATTTTTTCTGAAATATGGTTCTATATTATTATTTTTTATCAAAGACTATACACAGAGAAAATTCGCAATACTTTTCAAAGTCATGCACGAGCAAAATACAAGCGTATATCGATGCCAGAAAATTAGTTTATTCATTGACAAAACATAACTAAAATAAGAATTTTGTCTTTCTTGTAGAATATTAATATCCTTGGTTGAAATTCAAATATTTTGTAGGAATATCGTCTTTTGGGCTTGAAAAATCTACATTTAGGTTGAAATTTATTGTCTTTATTGCCTGAAAAATCTCTTATGGTTGAAAATGCAACTCTGGTTGAAAATTCGCCTTATTTATTTGAAAATTTATCTCTTTTGGTAGAAGTTTCATCTTTTTTGGTTCAGTTCAATGGGTTTTTATTTAAAATAAAAATTTTTTCTTGGTTGAAATATCAGCTATTACATTTTGTGTTGAAAATTCATCTTTTCAGGTGAAAATTCAACTCTTTGTTTGAAAGTTGTACTGCTTTTTTAAAAAATCATTTTTTTTTGTAGAAAATTCATAATTTGAGTGAAAAATTGATCTCTTTCGTTGAAAATTAAACTACATATTTTAATAAAAATAAGTTTTTTTGTGGAAAAATCTTCTTTTTTATTGATAATTCGACAATCTGGTAAGAAATTCAACTTTTTTGTAGAAAATTTAACTGTGTTCTGGAAAATTTGTTTTTTTAAATCGAAAATAAATTTTTTTAAATAAAAATTTAACTGTTTCATTTTTTAAATAATTTTATTTTTAAGTTTCAGAATTCAACTATTTGTTTGAAAATTGTTGTAATTTGTTGAAAATTCATCTTTTTAGAGAAAATTAATCTTCTTAGTTGAAAATTTAACTAATTGGTTTAACTCTTGGTTCAAAATTCATCTTTTTGGTGGAAAATCAATTTTCTTTGTTGTAAATTTAACTAATCTGTTAAAAATTTATGTGTATTGTTGAGAAATCGTCTTTTGTCAGAAAAATAACTCTTCTTGGTTGAAAATTCATCTTTTTGGTTAAAAATTTAATTTCTAGGATGAAAATTGAACTCTTGTGTAAAAATATCCTTTTTTTGATCAAAAAATTTTGCATTTTAGATCAAATTTATTGTCTTTCTTAACTGAAAAATCTTGTTTGGTTAAAAATACAACTCTCGTTGAAAATTCGCTTTTTTTATTTTAAAATTCATCTTTTTTGGCAGAAATTTAATCTTTTTTTGGTTATTTTACAGTTTTTTTTATGTAAAGTAAAAATATTTTCTTGGCTAACATATTAACTATTATATTTTTTATTAAGAATTCATCTTTTCAGGTTAAGAAGTCAATTATTTTTTCTTCTGTAATATATTGAATTACTTTAATAAAAATAAGTTTTTTTGTCAAAAAGTAGTTTTTTAAACTAAAAATATAAGTACTTGGTTGAAAATGCAACTGTTGAAAATTTGAAAAAATTGAATTTTTAACAGTTAAAAATTGAAGAAAATTGTTAATTGAATTATCAACACTAGAAAATTCAACTGTTAAAAATTACAGAGGATTAAACATTGAATAATTAACTGCTGAAAATTGATAATTGAATTTTTAACAGTTGAAAATTCTATTATTAAAAATTCTATCATTTAAAATTGAAAAATTTGTTGAAGAAATTTAACACTATTTAAAAATTATAGAAAAAAATCGAGCAAGGGAAAGCTCAAAATAGGTGTGTTGCTTATAAAATTTCTTATTAGCAATATAAAAGATTTCATTTTTATAATCGTAAATCATGAGGAGTTTTCAGACGCCAAATATCATTTTTGAAATGAATATCAGCAATTATAGTTTGAAAATAATTTTTAACAATTGTTTAGAAAAATTACCTTCAACATGAAATTAATTTTTTACGTTTTCATAGTATATCTGCATTAAATATGATACACAGCGAGTTTATTTATTATTTTTTTCTTAGAAAAATAATGAAATCGGCAAAATTGCCTTTTTCGTCCCACTTTTCATTTAAATAAAACGATTATTAAAAAAATAATGCAGTAAATACCAGATCCATCAATAGATACATCACCAGATCCATCCCACTGTGCGACGATATAATAAAAACTTGATCATTTTAAAGGATATTGTGAGTCTGGATTAACCATTTTGTCAAGTTTTTTAGGAACATATTTTTAATAATATTCAATTTTCAAACTCGCCTTCAACATATTTAATAAATTTGAATTATTTAAACTCTTAAGCCCTAAAATTAATGAACAACTATTTTGGTACCGAATTACATCAAAACTCGAGGATATTAAAAAACTGATTATAATTCTGAAAAGAAGAGACCGCCATTTATACACTTTAGTATTGATTTCTATTGTTTTTAGTGAAAGCTCATTACCTGAGTATTAATTTGACAAAGCAGTAGTATTCGCTTTCTCGCCGTTTTCGAGAAAATCTACTTTGAAATATTCGCCAGTGGTGAAAAATACTTTTGAACAGCCGGTAACTAAGGCAGTAATCGGCTTCACAGCCGGAAGGTTGTGTGTTCGATTCTTGCTACCTGTACTTTTTTATTTATTGAAATGCTTATAAGTGTAATTTTCTTCAATGATCTTTAGAAATTATGCGTACAATAATTTTTTATGCTTTTTTGACGAAAACTGACTTGTTTTAACTGTATTATGCTTTTCGCAGAAAACACATTTTTTTGTTGAAAAACCTCGTTCATATTTCTAATTTGAAATATCATTAAAATATAATATAATTAAAATTTAATAGCATATAACATAATTTATATATAATAGCATTATTATTGGCAGGATATTTAAAGATTATTAAAAGAAATTATATTTATAAACACTTCTAATGAATAAAAAATAAATAAAAAGTGCAGGCTGCTAGAATCGAAGACGTAACCTTCCAGTTATAAAGCCGAAGCGCTGCTCCCTGAGAAGCAGGTAATGAGCTTTCATTTGATTAAAAATTGGTACAAAGGATATTATTAGAAAAAATACTCTTGATAAAACGCTGTAATCAAGAAAATTATTCCTTTAAACGCAAGCGTATAATATTCTAGGGACGTGATGTTGTCAATTTTGTTATTTTAGCTCATATAATCCTAGTAAAAATCAAGGTTGAAACAGTAGATTATTAAAGAAGTTTCATTATTTGATAGCTATATTGGTGTTGGCCCACACTGACTGTTTACTAAAAACTAGGCCAGGTGAATCGTGTGTCATCGATTTTGTCTCGCTAGAGAATCAGCCTATTGACTATTTCTTATATTCATTCTTTTTACCCGTCCTTCCTGATAAGGATAACTGCGAGAGGAAATAGAATTCAATTCATTATTATTTTTCCCTTTTCATTTTCCTTATATTTATTTTAAATTAGCAGTAAATAGAGTGGGTTTTTATTTCGTAAATAGTAATATTATATGCGCGCTACAGCGCGCATGAAACATTGCTTTGCTAATTAATAATACACAGATATAAAACAAGATTACAATGATTAATTTGGAAAAGAGCTTAGAAAGTTGGTAAGCTACTTGAAAATTATTTAGTTTTTAATAAATTTTCAGATATTATATAGTTTAACAGTAATTGAGGGTCTGGATGCAATAAGCAATAAGGGGATGAGGGCTCGATAACGCGAAAATTATTGTCCAAGCGTCTCGTGATATCCAAATTTATTAAATTTTTTTTAATATCGTCTTACAGAGAATTACAAGGTGAAGTTTTTTTTGTTACATATTTTTAATAATAAAATTTAAACAGTGAGAAAAAATCTTCCTTAATTAAATTATTTTTCAAAACAGAAATCGTCATAACTCAGACAAATATTATTGACACCGTTCGAAATTTGGTATGCACACGCAGTATGCTCTAGCGATGCCTAAACAATAAAAAATTAACTATTATTTAATATTAATTAATTTCAAATTGAGACAAAATTTGAAAAAACTTTCAGTGTGGCATTTGTTCGAAAGGCTGGAAGATTTTATTTTTAATTTAAAAAAAGTTTTAGTGACGCCAGGAAATTTTTAAAGCTATTTTGAAATATTTGGAATTTATTCAATAGGTGCCAAAATTGTAGAGTTTTTATTTACTGTTTTAGATAACAAGTAAGACCCACATTTTGCTGGCTTCTGTTAAATGTGAGGGCATCGAATAAATTATTAAAATAAATAACACCATCTTGTATGATTTTTCTACGTTTTTCTAAATTTAAATTAATGCTTTTAATAAAAAAATTAAAATCATTATTCAAACCTAAAAACAAAATGTAAAATTCATAGGTCTTTTCAAGCAATTCAATCTTTTAAATGAATACCTTTTTTCTGATCTATCAATAAAGATTTTTCTTAAAAATGTTTCAGAGAACGAAACCGCCAAATAATTTGTTAAGATATTAAAAATTAGTAGTCTCACGACATCTTTTTATATTTTCAAACCAATTTTTTTACTTATACCAATTTGCCCGAATTTTGACGCTTTTGTGATTTTGAAACTGCTATAACTAATCACAAAAATTTTGTTTCAACTAAAAAAGAATTTCTGTATTTAACAGGAATTTTTTTCATTATTTTCAATTTTCTATTTTTAATTCACCTAAAAACATTACACAAAAATAATTTTCATGCAATTTCTACCCTGATTGAATATATTAAAAAAAATTTGAAATTTTTAAAAGCTTCACGGCACGACTAAAACTTTTTTTTTTTATTTGAAAAAAGTCAAGTAAGTTTCTGCACTAAAAGGAAATATTTAGAGAGAAAAGAAAAATCGAACTTTCAATTTTAAGGCGCCACTTTAATGTAAATTTAAAACTTTAAAATTTCAGACATAGGTTAAAATTAATTATTTACCTAAACGTTGGCCTTAATTAAACTATAAAATATCATTATTTTCAAACTAAACAATTTTTAAAGATTTAAAAATGAAAATAAACCATTTTGAATGTTTCTATATATTCAAAGTTGTTTAATATTATACGACTTCAGTCTGAAATCATTTAATGTTGAAAGTTTCAAGCTGAGATCTGATCAACAAGTAAGATTGAAAAAATTTTAATTTACACTTTTGAAAAGCCTAAAAGTAAAGTTATTTTATCAAAATTTACCGTTACTATTTACATTTGCACTATTAAAATAAATTAGGTGATTATTATTTGTAATATTAAAAAAAAATGAACAAGTACAAATTCCGTAATACAAAATTATACAATTATACAAAGAAGACAAATAATTGGTTTATTGTCAATTTAAAATTGTAAACAACTGTGAAAAACATATAAACCATATTCATAGCAGAGATGTTTTTTAAATATTTAAAATGTATAAAAATATCTTATTAACCTTACTGAACTGCGGAATATTGTCAACACTGAATATTTAGCTATGATATAAATAATTTAAATAAACAAATACCTAAAAATTCAGGATTGTTAGAGATAATTTAATTTAAATTTTAAGCTTAAAATTTTTTTGAAACAAGAATTAATAATTAATAATAATAGTAATTGAAAATTTTTAATTGAAAAAGCGTTTGAAATAAATAAATAAATATATAAATATATATATATATATATATATACACACTAATGGAAAAAATTAAAGGGTCAACAAAATTTTCTAAATTTTTAGTGATTTTTCAGAATGCTGTATCTCAATGAAAAATGGCCGTATCAAGATCTTGAAAAAAAGCATTTTGAAGCTTTAAGTTTCTAGTTTTGAGATCTTTTGGCAAAAAAAATTTCAGAGCTACAGGTTCTGCGCAATTTTAACAAGTAGTGTGAGAAAAAAATTTTGCAAAATTTTTCGCTTTTTTTTGAGTCCACGAGCTTAAAAAAATTTTTTCCAAAAAAAAAATAGGGAAAAGTTCGACATTTTTTTTAAATTTTAACCATGATTAGGACATGTTCAAGAGCAAAAAACGTGACCCTTAATTTTTTCAAAAGTTCGACCGTTCACAACAAGGAAACGATTCGTTAGATCGAAATGTGTCTTCGGAGGTTTTTTTGGGGGTTATTCAACTGTAAAAGGCAAATTCAACATTAGTCATTTCATAAAGATTTGAAATTTAGCCGTTGATGTTCTGAAAAACCATAAATTACCGTTTAAGTCCTGTTTTCTCAAATTTATGTCACGAAGAAAAAAAAATTGTTATCAAAGATCGTTGCAGAATCTTGTAGAAAATTTATTCCAGTTTTCAGAACTGCCCTTAAATTTTTTGTGCGACCATTGGTTGCTGAGATATCGTCGATCAAAGATAAAAAGGTCCTTTTTAATTTAAAGTTCGATATTTCAGTGAAAAATGGTCGCACCGTAGTTAAAAAAAAAAAAAAAAAAATTTGCAAAATTTTCTCTCACACTACTTATCAAAATTGCGCGAAACCTGTATCTCCGAAAATTTGTTTGCCAAAAGATCTCAAAGCTAGCAACTTAAAGCTTCAAAATGATTTTTTTAAGTTCTCGATACGGCCATTTTTCACTGAGATACAGCATTCTGAAAAATTACTGAAAATTCAGAAAATTTTTTTGACCCTTTTATTCTTTCCATCATTGTATATTGAACGATTTGGAATCCAAAACTTTCCAATTCAAACGATTTTAGATTGGATAAAATTTAAAAAGGAATTTTTAAATGAAAAATATTTCTAATGGAATGAAAAGGAATTGACCTTGTATCATGCCTACATAAAAGCGTTTAAAGGTAACGTAAAATTAAAAAAAAATGTTTAAAGAAGTTCTCAAGTTTGAAACTCCTACAATTTTGAAAATTGCACAAGCTCATTAGCAAGGAGTTAAAATTGTGTTTTTTCTAATTTGAAGCATTCAAAATTAAAGAATTTTATTTCCAATTGAAGAGTTTTGACATTGAATGATTTCGGATTAAAATTTTGAAAATTGGACAATTTCATAACGTTGAAAATTAAATATTTTTAGATTTGAATTTTAAAAAATGGGTTATTTAGAATGCAAAGGAATTAAAATTGTATTATTTCTAATTAAAAGCGTTCAAAATTGCATAATAAAAAACTGAACACTTTTAAATTTAAATATTTTTGAATTCAAAGTGATCAAAATTTGACCATTTGAAATTGAAAAGTAAATTGAACATTTCATAGTAAAGCTTTGGAAATTCTAGAATTTTTAATTGTTATCACATAAAAAAATTGTAATTTGACAATAAAACTGATCAGATGAATTTTTCTGAGATCAAAAAATTTATTCTCCGTCACTTTCACGTTCAAAATAAGCAAATTTTTAATTATAAACGTTTAAAATTGAATTATTCTAAAAAACGTTTAAAAATTAACAAATTTTTAAGTGTTAATTATACCTTTTGAAATCCAACTACTTTAGTTTTAATTGTAAAATTAAAACTTATGAAAGGGAAAAATGGAAAATTCTGCAATTTAGATTTTGTAAATTTTGAATTAAAAAGACATTTTCAAATAAAACATAAATCAATTTGCAATGCAGGGGTCTAAAATCTTCTAATTTTTATGGCTTGATTTTGTGAAATTATTGTATAAATTTTGTATTATTTTTTTTGTTTATTCTGGAGGCATTTAATTCAAAATTATTTAATTACAAAACCTTTAAACTAAAAATTGTGCAACTATCAAGTCTTTCAATTTAATATTCTACGATTGAATTTAAATAATATTTTATTTGAAGCGATAAAAACTCAACAATTTAAAATAAAAAACTAAATTGAATCTTTCAAAGCCAAAGCTTCTGAAATTGTAGAATTTTAAATTGTTGTTACCTCATTTTTGCAGTTCAAAATAGAAAGATTTTGAATTATAAACCTTTATAATTAAATTATTCTGAAAAAAGAACATTAATAATGACCTATTTTGAAGTAGAAAAAGTCAAGAATTAAAAAAATTATAACTTATGTAATGGAATAATGGAAAATTCAGTGTTTAACATGAAAATGTAGAACTCTAACATTGTGACTATTTAAAATTAAAGAAATAATTCAATAGCTGAAATATCAATTTCAGATAGTTGTATTTTTATTTATTTTGGTTTTGAAAAACACAATTTTTGGCTTTTTGATTTCAATCGTTTAATTTGCAATACTTCATTTAGAATTATTATTCATTCTTAAAAAATTCCATTCAGATACTTTTCAATTTAAAGTGATTCATTTTTTTTAATGTTCAACTAAAAATTGGACAATTTTAGGATATTACATTGAAAATTAAAAGTCAAAAATTAAAGAAAAAAAAATACAATTCAAGGTAGCTATGATTCTCATTTTTACAATGGCATAATTGTAAGCCTTCCAATTTCAATTATTATTCATTTTTTGAGTTGAGTTTGAAATCTTAGATATTTTAGAACATTTTTAAATAAAAAATATGTAATTCCCTTTTCAATGCCTTATCCTAAAATCTTCTTATTTTTAAAGCTTGAATTTGACCAATTATTTTCCTAATTTTTCACTGTTTAAATTTATTTTGGATACATTTAGTTTAAGTTTGCTTAATTTAAAATCTAAACATAAAGATTTAAAACTAAAATTAATAAATATAAACTAGATTATCAAAGCTTTTAACATCAAATTTTGAAATTTGGTAAGATTTAATAGTGGAATTTTTCTCAGTTTTCAATATTTGAATTTTTAACTCTAATCGATTCGGGAGTACTTAAATTTTAAATAAATTGTTAAAACCTTAAGGCTATCAATACAAAATTATTACAAGCAGTCAAATTCTCAACATGAATATCAAATATTTCATGGTGTCCTCGAGAAACAAAAACAAATTTCTGGTCATTTTCCGGTTATCAGACATTTTTCCAGCTCACTATTGATGCTTATGTTCAATACAAAGAGCATGAAAAACCATATCGCAACTGCAGTAAAAAGAAAATGTTTTAAATTGATATTAAGAGTTATGAATCTTTGGAAAACAATATCTAAAGAGCAAAATTAATAACTTGAAAATCAAGGGTTCAACATCATGTTGAAGACAATTTTATATAAGTCACATTGACACGATAGAAAAAGTCGACAGGCAGAAAACACCCTAACAGTGAGCGAAAACATGAGTTTCTTTGTGGACAGAATGAATGAGTAATATATTATATATAATAATAATAATTTAGGTGCTGTTTTTCATTTGAATATTTAGAAACTATTGAATCATTATGAAATGTGAATTAAAACTAACTGAAAACTTATATTTCTGGATCAACTCACCCGACTTCATGGCTCTCCGACTATTTGGAATGACAGGATTGGTAGATGACTTGATGATCGGCGTAGTGGGCAGCTTGTTCCTCAATTCATGAATCAATTTATCATCCCTAAGAGAATTTTCTTCAACATCGCTGTCACTATCGGCTGAGCTGATCAGAGAAACCATAGTGACAACATCCGTCATCCGATTGTCAAAATTCAGCCTACTTCCTCTGCTACCACGAGGTCTCTCCTGGCTATCATTATCCCCATCCTTAGATCCAATTGCAAATCCTCGTCTTTTTCCGCTTTTCGTTCGCCTCTTGATTGGTGCTGATTTTATCGGACGATGGGAAATGGCACTCTTTATAGGATGCTCGTTATCACTAGTTACCATTCTCATGGTATCTTTTCTTTCGTGCAACTTCAATTCCAATTTATCGGAAAATTCATTCTTTATTGCAGGTGCATCTATTGCGATGTTGACTTGAGTTCTACTTGATGAGACACTCATTGCCCGACGAATCGGAGGAGCTGAACTCGTTCTTCTAAATTTTGGTTCGTTCGAAGTAGACGCCTTGTCTGCCACTTTCAAGGTCATCGTCTTTTCGATAATGGGTCCAACAAAGGCCTTGTTGAGCCCACTTTGATAGCTAGCGCGTTTCAATTTTGCTGAAGAAACTGAAGCTGACTCCTGCTTGCTTAGGTTTGATGAATTTGAAACAGAAACTTCTTCAGTTGTGTTAGTCCAGTCGATGCTGATACAGGATTTCTTCTTTTCGATTGCTACCGATTCTGCTGGAGTTTCCTTTTCTTCGATCTTCTTAATATTATTAGATTCGACGTTTAATACCTGACGAGCTAACCCTTGATTGGTTGCCTGCTGATTTAGGTTTTCCTTGGTCTTAAAAAAACCTTTTCCAAAAGTCTGGAGGGTTAGATTATCTTCCATCGGTTGGTCACCCGCTTCCTCTTCCTCATTTTTAATTTTTAATTCAGTTCCACTTAACTTAATGTCTATTTGGGTTTCAGTTTTGACTCCTGGAATCGATTGATTGTTTCTAGGTTTTCCAAAAGCAGCGATGATCTTAGGACCAGAGTTCTCAAGGTGTCTTGGAAGAGGAGTGGGTGGAGCTGTAACACTCGTAGAGGTAGATAGCTGCGAATCAGATCGTTCCTCGACAGTATTGTGAGCCAGGAATATATCAATATTCGATTTATTTTCCTCTCTCTGTTTCCAGGC
>JAUELO010000299.1:195848-206699 GCA_032357855.1 Amphibolips quercusostensackenii | reverse complement strand
TATAACAAGTCAAAGTTCATTGTCGTGAAATTGACGCTGTAGACCGTGTTTTTGTACCTTCACTCTACTATAACTTTCTTTCTATCTAATATGTGACGGTGTCATGAATAAAAAATTTGTTCGCAATAAAATTATCTTAAGAGTGAAGCTTGTTACGTTATCAAGCGATTTTTTTTCACTGACTTATTCAAACTTTTGTAGAGAGGTCAATATTTTTGAAACCTATAGTAGATGAAAATGACTTTTTTTTATTGATAATTTATATTTTCGGATTGAAAATATAAATATTTGGTTAAAAATTTGCAGTAAGTAATAACAAAGAATTTTTGAATTTATCTTTTGGTAGTTGAAATATCGGCTATTATATTCTTTGTTTAAAATTTATGTTTTTTTATTGAAAATTGAGCTACTCTGGTTGAGAATTGAACTACTTCATTCAAAACTAATTTTTTTGGGATGAAGATTTATAATTTTAATTAAAAATTTGTCTCTTTGGTTGAAAATGTAACTATTTTGTTAGAAATTTTATTTTTGGTAGAAAATTCATTTGTGTCCTCGCAAATTAAACTACTTGTTTTAAAATTAATTTTTATGTTAAAAATACATATTTTTGGCTTCAAAAATTTAACTATTTTTAGAAAATTTGTCTCTTTTGGTAAAAATCTCATCATTTTTGGTTAAGAATGTCTTTTTATAAAAATAATTTAAATTTGAAAGAAATTTAGAAAAATGTAAACAAAATCTTGATTTTTTTGAGATCTTGAAACAAAATTTGAAAGCGTTTTAGAAATTTTGAAAGGATTTTAGAGAGTAAAAAAGTTCTCGTTAACATTCATGGGAAAATTTTACATGATTTTTTATTTTTAAAAATGAATTCTAAGAGAAAATTCAAAAATGTTAAAATTAATAAAATAATTGTAAGTATTTTAAAAAATTTAAAACAAAATGTAAGTTTTTCAAGATTTTAAAGGTTTTCAGGAATCTCAAAAGGTTTTTAAAATTTATCTGGTTGAGGATTTAATTATTTTGTTAAAAATTCGTCTTTACTGGATAAATTCAACTGTAATTTGTTAAGAATTCATTTTTTTTGGTTTAAATGTGAGCTATTTTGTTAAATTTTTTTTCAATTAAATATTAACTATTTCATTTTTAGATGAAAATTGATCTTTTTCGATTGAAAATTTATATATTTTGTTAAAAATAAAGTTTTTTTGGTCAAAGATTAATGTCTTTGATCGAAAATTCATCTTTTTGGCAGGAAATTAAATTATTTCATGAATATTATTTTTGTGTTTGAATTCATATTTTCGGATTAAAAAATTCAATTGTTTGGTTAAAAATCCAATTATTTTCTTCAAAATTCTTTTCTGCTGGATGAATTTAACTCTTTTTAATTTAGCAAAAATCTTTTTTAGTTGAAATATCGACTATTACATTTTTCTTTGAGAATTTATGTTTTCTGGGTGAAAATTCCAAAAATTGGTTCAAAATTGAACTTCTTTGTTAAAAATTCAGTTTTTTGGATGAAGATTCATAATTTAAAATGAAAATTTTTTTCTTTAGTTAAAAATGTAACCATTTTATTGAAAATGAAAATTTTTGCTAGAAAATTTATTTATGTGATTGAAAATTCAACTATTTAATTAATGATTAATTTTTTGTTGAATTCATATTTTCGGGTTAAAAACTGAAACTATTTTGTAGAAAATTCGTTTCTGTTGGCAACTGATTGGGAAAATAATCTTTTTTTGGTAGAGGATTCTACTATTTTGTTGAAAATTCGGCTTTTTTAAAATTCATTTAAATTTTGAAAAGATTTGGAAAAAATTTTAACAAAATGCGGATTTTTGAAGATTTTGAAACAAAATTGAAAAGCGTTTTCAGAATTTAGAAAGTTTCTACGATAATAAAATTGAAAAAAGTTTCCAAAGATTTCAAATGATTTTCTAAAATTTCAAAAAAAAAATATATATTAAACATTTTACAGTGAAATTTTACAATTTGTCAAGATCGCAGAATTTTAGAAAAAATTTGAGTATTTTTAATAGATATTTAGAGGTTTTAAAAAGATTTAAAAACAGTTCAAAACTTGCAAAGATTTCGAAAAATTCGAAACAAAATGTACAGTTTTAAAGATTTGTAAAAAAATGTTGATATAAGTTTTTAATTTCTTTGGCATTAGCGATCAGTTATTGATTAATTATTAAAGAGTTATTACAAAAAACATGAAAAATATTTTTTATTTTGATACTAAGTTAATTTTCAATTAACTGTGTTATAAACACATGTAATTATAATTAAAACGTCATATTAAAAAATAAAAAAATATTTGTCTGTAATTACGCATTTAATAGTTAATCATTACTTAATGACTGACCCCAAAGAGGTTAAGCATTATGTCTAAGAATTATTTGCCAATTAGAATCCAAAAAGCAGGTAATTAAACCTGCGCAAATAATTAAGACTTTGAAATTATTGTATTATGTTTACCGTTTAATGTGTAAACAATTGTTTTAAATAATTAACTGAAGAGGGCCACCATTATGTGCTGAAATATGTGAAGCAATTGTAATATAATTGTATGCATTTTTACTCAAGTCTTTATGATGTCGAGTTTCAATACCATTAATTACAAAAATATTATTTTGTTTAAATATTATAAGATATTAAAACACATAAAATTACACACAGGAAAACACTTTATGTTAAATGCATTTTATTTGCTCTTCTGGTCAGAAAACTCAGAACACTCAGAAAACGATTTGGTTGAAACAATAGATTTTTTGTTGGTTCAACCATAGAATATAGTTATTATTTAGACAAAAAAATATTTGGTTGACACAACTTAATTTTTTGGTTGTTTTAATAAAATTTTTTGGTGGATGGAGTATTTGGTTGGCTTAATAAAAAAAATGTTGTTGTGTCAATCAAATAATTTGTTGAATCAACGAAAACTTGTTTGATTTAAGGAAATTTTCATGCATGTCCGAGAAAACAGTTCTTTTGTTTGAAGAAATTTTTTTTTGAGTGTGGAAAATAAGCGGGAATTTGTTGGGCGAAAATTAGCAGACACTCTAAAATTTAAAATACAATTTTTTAGAGAAAAGTGAAAAATTTTCGCTGACAAGTTCAATTAATGTGGTATCTAGCGAAAAGGCCGTGAGAATGTTAGATTGTTTGTTGAGTGAAGAATCCCTCTAATTGTTCTACGAACACTCGTGTATCTAGTTAACTTGAAACTACCTTCTGCAAAGTTTTCTGAGAATGGAGAAAGTTCTTCGTATGACTTAGTTGGCACTCACTAAAGGGGTGAATTCGTCGACCCCAAAGCACGTCACGAGATGTGGAAGGAAACTGAGTTTGCGATAAATTTCACAGCCCTTTATTCAAAACACGCGAGAAAACAAATTAAACTTAAAAACTCAACAAGATAAAGTCTCTGAAGACAATCCTTCATGTTTATAACCAACGATCTAGAGCAAATATTATCTTTAGAATTAATGGACTGTTAAATTTTGGCTTTTGAAATAATAATAGACAATTTCGATAAGATACTCTGAAAACAATAAGAAAATTAAGGAAATATATGTACCGTTATTGAACCTTGTATTTTTTTTTGTTTCAGATTCAAAGAATCAAAAAAGGAATAAGAGGTAATAAAATTGAAGTTTAAACAAATTTAGAAGTCCTTTTTGCAGTAATTGAAAGGGTCTGGTGATATCTGAATCCGAAAGACTCTATTGTTGAAATTAAAGGATCAGGTAATATTTAAATCTGAATTAAATTAAAACTGAAGTTAACGCAACTGTTTTTAAAACATGCCTAATCAAATTAAGAAGATAATTATTTATTATTTAACAATGATTTAAAATTGAATTTGAGGAAGCAAGGTGTCGATTGGACTGAGGAACCGAGAAAATAATGAATGTAATTCATTTCAAAAAAGTTGGGAATTTGTTTTTGGAACGAGAGAATAATATTATCAAGAACATGAATCACTGTCTGTCCCTTATTCTCATTTTTCCCTATTTTTTTAAAAATCTCCTATAATCCCTATGTTTGAGGATTTTGTTCGTTTGTCTTTTTTTTTTTGAAATAAAAAGGGGAAAAATGTATCTCACAATCAATTGATATATCTTTGTTCTTGTGACATTTAATTCATAAATACAATTTTATTTCATTTTATTGTCTAAAAAAAGTAGTGTAGCGATGTATCTTGAAAATTTCGTAATCATTGTTAGCCTGAGTCTAATAAATTATTTACGTTAGTTCTTTTCGCTAGAAATTATTATTTAAAAGAAATAATTTTCAGAAAGTTCTGAAGAGGTCTTAAAATTTCTAAAAACGTTAGATTGCCTTAGTTTTTTCCCAATTCATAATAATTTTAAGTTATGCTGGCACTTTACATCGCAAATGGGTATTTTCATTTAAAAAGTTTTTTTTGCTTTTGTTATCATTTTTTTACTGGAAATTTATATTTTTGAACAAAAATAATTATATTTTGAAGGCTTATAATTTTTTTTTTAGAATTTAATGTTACGATAGCGTTTTACATAACAAACTCTAATTTTAAAACAAAAATTACTTTTTGTTATGTCAGTGTTATTCGTCAGAAATTTAGGGTATTTTTGATATAAAATTATGAAATTTCACAGATTATTAAAAATTTTTCAAAAATCACAATTTTTTGACAATTTTAGATAACGTTGCTGTTTCAAATTGAAAATTGGTATTTTCGAACAAAATTCGTTTTAATTTAAACAAGATTCAAAATCCTGTAACTATTTCCGATATGTTGGCCTTTTTTATTGAAAATTGATATTTTTCTGTTTCAAATATTGTTTCAAACAGTTAAAAAAATATTCACAACTTTTTTATTTAAAATAATGTTTGAAAATCTCTTCCTTTCAGTTAAAAGTGCAACTGTTTCGTTGAAAATTAATTTGTTGTAGTGGAGGATTCAACAATTTTTTCGAAAATTCGTCTCTTTAGGTGAAGTCAACTGTTTTTGTTTTTAAATTGAAATCTTTTTTAGTTAAAGTATTATAATTTTTTGGCATTTCATTCACATTTTCCATTGAGAATTCACCTTTATTGGTTGATAATTTATCTTTATTGATTGAAAATTCAACTAACTTGTAAAAATTTAAATACTTGGTTGAAAGTTGATCTACTTTGTTAAAAATTAATTTTTTTCGTTGAAGATTCATCTCTTTAGTTAGAAATTTTTTTTGCTTGTTAAAAATAAATTTTTTTATCTGAAAATTTAACTATTCCTTTTTTGGTTAAAAACTCGTCTTTTTGTTAAAAAAATTAATCTTCTTGGTACAAAATTCATGTTTTAGTTTACAAAGATCAATTATTTGGTTAAAAATTGAAAATTTAGGTATGAAAGTTCTTCTGTTTGATATGGAATACATTTTTTGTGCTTGAACTTACATTTTTCCGGGTTAAAAATTAATTTCTTTTGGTACAAATTTCATCATTTTGGCGGAAAATTCAATTGCTTTGTTGTAAAGTAATCTTTTTTTGTTGAGTATTCAACTATTTTATTAAGAAATAACCTTTTTGTTGAAAATTTATATTTTCGGTTTGAAAGTTTCACTCTTTTGTGAAAGATTCGTTTTTTTGTCTTGGAATTTAAACATCGTGGTAGAAAATTCAACTGTTTGGTTAAAAATTAGTTTTTTTTTTAATTCAGCAATTTCGTACAAATGTCAACTATTTTTTTGAAAATTAACTTTTTCGTTGGAAATTCATATTTTTGGGTTGAAAATTCAATAATTGAATTGAAATCTTTTTTCTCGAGTGAAAAATCTTTTTTGTTTGAACATTTAAGTGTTTTGTTCAAAATTCGTCGTTTTGATTTTAAAGTTCAACTTTTTATGTCGAAAATTCAAACATTTTGTTGTAAATGCAACTTTTATGTTGAAAATTAATTTTTTATTCTTGAAATGTAATTTTTGATCTGAAAATTTAACTATTCGATTTTTGGTTGAAAATTGATCTTGTTTGGTCAAAAATTGAACTATTTGGTTGAAAAGTAATCTGTTTTTGTTGAGTATTCAACTATTTCATTGAAAGCTAACTTTCTTGTTGGAAATTTATATTTTCGGTTTGAAAGTTCCACTGTTTTGTAGAAGATATTGTTATTAACTTTTTTGTTGAAAATTATTTTTTTTGTTTAACATCATATTTTTAAGTTAAAAATTCAGCTGTGTGGTTAAAAATACAATTTTTTCACATTCTCCTCTTTTGCGTGAACGTTTAAACTATTTTATTTTAAATGCAAGTTATTGGTTAAAGAATAAACATTAATTTTTCTTTGTTCGAGAATTTAACTATTTAATTTAAAATTCGTTTTTTTAATTAACTATTTTGTTGAAAATTTTTCTTTTTGCTTTGAAAAGTAATCATTCTTAGTTGAAAATGCATTAAGTTTTTCGACTTGAAATCTAAGGAATTTCAAGTGTTACACATTGAATTCAATGTAGCATCTATATTAATTGTTTTAAAAAGAATTTCTTCCCTTATTTTTGCGAAAAGTCACCTTATTTTCCCTATCTTGAGAGTACTTTGGACTGTCTGTGTTTTTATATTACGTTAAATTGGATTGAAAACAAAAATAACTTAATAACCATCCAAAATCATTTAAAAATCATCTAGCATTATTTATATTAAACTGTTGTTTGCAATAAATTTATAATTTATAATAAACTATCAAGTTATGATTTGCGAATGTTTATTTATCGAGGACATACTAATATTAATAATTTTGAATTAATTATGTGTTATCAAAGCAACAATATCTCAAATGTTACAATTTTTTTCAATTTAATTTTTAAGTAAAGTAAATAGAAGAGTTAAAAAAAATTTTTTAATCTCAAAGGATTTCTTAAGAATTTAGTTCGCTTTAATTAAAAAAGGTTAAAAGCAATTGAAAATTGTAGCCGGAATCGTATTTAAACATTTTTAAGTCACTTTGCCCCACTGTGCACTGGTATTTTTAAATTCAATAAGAAAAAAATGTCCCCTATTTTCCCTAAAATTGAACTGCTGAATGTGATAACTGCAAGGATTTAAATTGAAACATGTTCATCTATAAAATTTTACATTGAAAATTTGTCAGTTTGGAAAACTGTGCCTGATGAAGCTAATTTCTAATAATTAGGAATGTGTGATAATTTGAATCTGAAGATGTCACCTGATTCCTCGTGGTGCTTGGGCTCTAGTAGTGGATCAGGAAGACAAGATCAGCCGGTGAATGGATTTTCAGTAGGTATATGCGTTAAGTGTGAGCCGTCGGCGTAGCGTAACTGGTGAACGCCGCGCCGACTGACTGACTGACTGCCCACCCTTCCAACCCTGACTGACTAAACAACATCCATTGCCCTCTTCTGCCACTACCATCGTGCTACCAACACAGGGGTACCAGTTACAGTCGTTTCCACCCCTAAGACCATTTTTCTTCTACGTTGCCCACTTTACCTCTACAATCCTTTATTTTCATACATTCGCAACTACTTCGAACCCACTATTCCATCGAGAGTTTGATGCTTATAGGGTGGTCTTACGTCCGAAAAAAGTCTGGAATTTTGAAAAAAATCTTGTAAAAGTCAGGAAATTTATATAAGAGGCATCTTAATTAACTGTCAAGAATAATAATTTTTTAAGTCTTATTTGAAATAGTTTTATTCCGTTTATAAAAGATTCTGTGATAAAAATGTTACAAGAAAAAAATTCTGCTTCTTGAGTATTAATGATCAGGAAAATTTAAAAAGTTGATCAGGGAAAAGTGAGGCAATTTTGAAAATAAAAGTTGGGGGACTCTAAGGCCGGTTTTTGACCCAAATCAGATTTGGGCCAAAAAATTCGAAAAAGATTCCTACAATGTCTACTAAAAATAAAAGGTCATTCTCATACATCCATAGGTTTTTGGTGTCGCTGAATCCAAATGCGAGTTCCGTTGACTCTTATCACATCAGTGTCAAGGTCATTTGAAGGTCAAATCGTAAAAAGCCGATAAAAAAATCGTGAAAAATAGATATATAGGTTTTTGTGGTCGCTCAATTTGAATCCCTTTACGAATCTACCTATCCTCCGTCTCTACCCCTGTAAAGACATCTATATGACCCTAAGGAATAAAAATATTCTCTAATCTGCATTCAGTTACCCTAAAAACGCATTGGCACATTAAAAAAGATTGATTACGGGGCATTTTTTTCAGCTCTACCTTAAAATAATATTGAGTTGACTTTGAAATGACCTTTACTTGACTTTAAACTCTTAAATAAACCCCAAATTCAGATTCGGCGTTCCCAAAAACTTATAAATGTATTTTTCAGGATTTTTAATCGGCTTTTTCACGATTTCACCTTCGAATGACCTTGACTCTGATGTGATAGGAGTAAACGGACCTCGGATTCGGATTCGGCGACCCCAACAACCGATGAATGTATTTTTCTGGATTTTTCATCGGCTTTTTTTACAGTTTGACCTTAAAATGACCTTGAACCTAATGTGATGAAGGTCAACGGACCTCGGATTCGGAATCAGCGATCCCAAAAACCTCAAGATACCATAGTCAAGTCTGGTGATCAAGCTTACATATTTTGTATTTACATACCCTGCACATGAATAATTATTAAAACCACTTCCTCCAGCCTCCTTAAGGGGGGTTAAAAAGACTAAAAATAATGAAAAAAGTGAAGGTAGTTCATAGAAAGTTCATAGTATACTTTATTGAGCAAATACAAGTTTAACAGTGTCGAATTTCACCAAAAACGCTGTATACAATCGGTGAAGTTTTAATTTGTAAAGGGGTGGTTAGGGTGGTAGGGGTGGTCCATTGAGGGTAGAATTGACTTTTATTTTTAGTAGACACTGCTGGAATTTTATTCGAATTTCTTGGCCTAAATCTAATTTTGGTCAAAAACCGGCCTCAGAGACCCTCACCTTTTGTGTCCTGCCTGATATAATATTTTTGTTAGTAATTTATGTCCCTTGTACTTCTATTTGTATTTCTTTTTATCGCAGTTGCTTCCTTCCAAGGATTATATTTTTAGTTGAATTTTTATTTTTTTGTTAAAAATTCATCTTTTTGGATTGAAAATTTAACTGTTTTGGTAAAAAATTTACTTCTTTGTTTAAAATTATTACTTTTAATGTTAAAAATTCAACTGAAATCTTTCTTGGTTAAAAGTTCAAATATTTTTTTGAAAATTCGTCTCCTTTGGTTAAATTCCACTGTTTTTGATTCAAAATAGAAATCTTTTTTGGTTTAAATATCTACATATTGTTATTATCACAATACTTGTAGCGAATGCACATTTTAAAAATGAAAATTCAACTATTTGGTTGAAGGTTGAACCACTTTGTGAAAAAAATAATTTTTTTTTGTTAAAGATCCATAATTTTATTAAAAATGCATCACTTTGGTTGAAAGTTCGTCTTTTCTGACAGAAAACTAGTCTTCTTGGTCCCAATTCCCTGTTTTTGTTACAGATGCAACGGTTTGGTTAAAAATTAAATTTCTGGTTAAAAATATAACTGTTTCTTTAAAAATTCGTGTTTTTGAGTTGAAAATTTCAACTATTTTGGTGTTGCAAATTCAACTCAAATCTTCCTTGTTTAATTATGCAACTGTTTGGTTGAAAATTAATTTCATTTTGTTAAAGATTCAAAAATTTTGTTGAAAATTCGTTTTTTTTTTGTTCAAGTCACTGTTTTTGTTCTCAAAATAAAAATATTTTTTGGGTGATATATCTATTAAATTGTTTATAGAGAATCCTTCTTTTGTGGTTGAAACGTCAACTACTTAATTAAAGTTCAAACCACTTTGTTACAAAATAATTTATTTGCTTGCAGATTCATCATTTTTGTTAAGAATTCATCTTTTTGGTTGAAAATTTGGCTATTTTGTTGAAAATTAGTTTTTTTCAAATTTTTTTCTAAAAGTTTAACTTTTCATCTTTGGTTGAAAATTGATATTTTTTATTTAAAAATTTAACTTTTGTTTGCAAATTCGTGTATTTTGTTGAAAATTTGAGTTTTTTGGTAGAAAATAAATCTTCCTTATTTGAAATTCGTTGTTTTGGTTTGGAAATTAATTTAATTTGATTGAAATATCAACTATTACATAATTTGTTGAGAATTAATCCTTATATGTTAAAAGCTTAACTATTTTATGAAAATTAAATTATTTTTGAAAATTTAACTGTTTTGTTCCAAATTCGTCCTCTTAGACTAAAAATTCGTCTTTCATGGTAGAAAAGTAATCTCTTTTGGTTAAAATAAATAAATTTAAAATTGTTTTATTCTATTGTAAGAGATTTTATTTACAAAACTGTAAAATGATTCAAATTCTGGTCTTTGAATATTGATGGCTAGGTAAAATAAAAAATTTGTCAGGGAAAAATGAGAAAATTTTGAAAACGAAGTGTTGCGGCCACCCTGTGCTTAGCTTCTTTCGGCAACAGACTACCACCAACATAGTTTACATCAACGATCACAGACGGTACCTCGAACTCGACTCAGCTCTCAGTAGTCACCTGTTATTGATCAAAACTTTGCCTATCATCTGACAGCTTGTTGTCCGGAGTTACCATGGCATCGGCAATGCCGATCATTCAAATCGCTGCCCAGCACCCAGCACCCCCAAAAACTTTAAATAGGAAACTTTTAATTTGGCCAACTTTACACGTGGCTCGATCATTCTAGGAAACGATACGAGTCTATTGGATCGGAAATTGCCTTAATTAGATGAGCTAGGGCAGACCTATCTGATAGCTAGAACAGAGCTTTGGGAGAGAAATATGAAAATTCTAATGTTCCTGCCACCATTCTGAATAG
>JAUELO010000299.1:47351-59707 GCA_032357855.1 Amphibolips quercusostensackenii | reverse complement strand
GTCGTCGTTGTCGTCTGTATATCGTATAAGTTTTAAAAGACTAATTAGATTAGATTGCAATTTGACACACAGTTTTAGCGAACAAAAAGACAAATCGAGTTTGTTAACCAGCTATTCTGGATAAACATTAAAAAAATTAGAGCATTTTGAAAATTGTTGAGACCATTTTTTCGAAATTAAAAAATTCTATGCACGGCTATTCGTAGTACTACTCCGAAACTTGAACAATTTATCCCAATGACCTTTTTTGATAAAAAGAAGATAATCAGAGTTATAGCATTTTCAAAATCGGAAAAAAAGCTAAAATGAACATTTTAAGCCAAACAAAGTACGATATGAAAAAAGTCTGCAAAAGAAAAACGTTGCTTCTTGCAAGCTCTACGAGAATATTATAACAACCTTTTGAATTATGCAGATAAAATATCACATTAAAGAATGCATTTGTGTAGACGTATTATGGATGAGACTAAAACTCGAGTCATTTAAAGAGCCTTAAAAGCATTAACCGACAAAATGTAAAACACCGACCTGGGGTTGGTCGCTGAATTTGTACTTGACTTGATCCAAATAAGAGAGTGCGTCCTCCAAACTGCAGCCCGGTGACGTTGGCGGTACTGCTTGTGCATTACCAGTTTGCATCTGAAACATTGGGAAGATACGGATGTCTGCAATATAAAAAATGAAATCAAACAGGAGTTTAAAAAGCACCTTTCAGATATGTTTACTGTTTCAGTAAGCCCGAAAAACTTTATTTTCAAAATTCCCTGACTTTCCTGAGCTATTTTTTATCTTCCCTGATCATTAATATTAAAAGTCCAGCATTTTTATCTTGTAACATTTTTAACATAGAATTGTTTATAAAGAGAATAAAACGATTTCAGATTAAAGTTGTTTTATTTCAACCAAAAAAGATGGCTCTTGCACCATAAAAGATTATATTTTAATCCAAAAGGTCGATTTTTCTGTCCAAATATACGAACGTTCCATAAAACAGTTGCATTTTCAAACTACAAAGATGAATTTTCAATAACAACTGGAAAAGTTACATTTTTAATAAAAAAAATAATAAAAAAAAATAATTTTTAATTAGAGATGAACCTCCAATCGAAAAAATTAATTCTTAACAAAGTAATTCAAATTAAAATTAATGACAATTTTAATTATGTATGTCAACAACATGTAATTATGTAATTATGTTGTAATTAATGTGTAATTACAATGTTACTTGAGTACAGTTGAATTTTCAATTTAAAAATATCAATTTTCAATAAAGTAGTTGAACCTTCAAAAAGAGTTAGAATGTTCAACAAAATAATTAAATTTTCAACAAAATATTCAACATGCAAAGTTGAATTTTTACCAAAAAAAGATTATTTTTAACCAAAAAGATGAATTTTTAAACTAAAATTATGAATATTTGATTCAAATACTCAAATTTTCAACCAAAAAGACGAATTTTCAAACAAGAAGAATAATTTTCAAAGAAGAAGATTCACTTTCTATCAAAAAAGATTTTTCAACAAAATACATAAATTTTCAAAATTAAAAATTTTCATACAAAATAATGATGAATCTTTAAATAAAAATAGACGAAATTTCAACAAAATACATCCATTTTCAACTAAAAAAGATAAATAGTCACCAAAAAAATGGAAAAGTTAAATTTTCAACCAAAGAGATAAACCTTCGAACAAAAAAATAATAATTTTCAACAAAATAATTAAATTTTCAAAAAAATAGTTGAATTTTCAACCTGCAAAGATGAGTGTTAAATTAAAAATGTAAAAATTGCATTTAAAAAATGAATTTTACAGCAAAAAGATTAATTTTCAACTAAAATTATGAATATTTCTAAAACTTAAATTTTCAACCAATAAGATGAATTTTCAAGCATCTTAAACAAAATATGAAATAAAAAAATAGCTCATTTTTCAACTAGAGATAAAATTTTAATTAAAACTATGAATCTTTAACCAAAAAAATTAATTTTTAACAAAAAAGTTTAACTTTTGAACAGGTAATTAAATTTAAATTTAAAAAAGATGCATTTTGAACGATAAATGCAGTAGTTGATATTTTAGCCAAAAAACATTTTAATTTTTAATTTTATACAGTTAAATGCAACAAAAAATACGACTTTTAACACGAGTGAATTCTCAACAACACTAAGAAAAAATTGCAAATAAACTGTTAAATTTTCAGGCAAAAAGATGAGTTTTCAACCAAGAAGATTAATTTTCAAACAGAAAAAACGAATTTTCAAGAAAGTACATTAATTTTTAACCACATACTTGAATTTCCAAGTAAAAACGATCAACTTGCAACAAAAACTATAATAGTTAAATTTTCAGTTAAAAAAATAAATTTTACGCAAAAAAATAAATTTCAAGAAAATAGCTAAATACTGTAATATAAAGCTCTGTTCACAAATAAAGAATCATTGTTATTCAATATTACATTGTAATTTAACCAAAAAATAAGCCCACTTAAGAAAAAAATTCCCTGCAATTTTATGGTTTTTCCAGGTGTATAAAAACTCCCTGATAATCCAGGTTTTCCAGGTCTCCATGTAGGATAGACAGAGTAGACAGCAGACACTCGTGGAATCTTCTAAAATACCCTAAAGTTTTGAAATCATATAAAATTCTTTCAAAATCTTTAAAATCTCTTGAAATATTTTTAAAATCTTTGAAATTGTTTAAATTTTTTGAAATTGCTCTTTTTAAGATAACGGATGTTATTTTAGCCAATCAGCGAAGAAGTTAAAAAAATATACTTATATATATATATAATATATATATATATATATTTATCACAGAGCTCAAACATTTATTTTAATTTATCACGTTCATTCTAAACATCCTTTAACATAACAGAGCGAAAAATTTCAAAGTAACTGAATTTTAAAACAAATACTTGAAATTTACACTGAAAAATATCATTTTTCAACAAAAATGAAAAAGTTAAACTTTCAGTCAGGAAAATTAGTTAGATAGTTGAATTTTCAGTCAAAAAGAAAAATTTTCAACTCAAATGATAAATATTTAACTGAAATACCTGAATTCTCAACCACAAAGGTGAATTTTCAAACAGCAAGATTAATTTTCTACCAAAAAATACAATTTTTCAACAAACAAAAAACATGAATTTTTGATCGAAAAAGTTATATTTCTAATTGAAGGAAAAAAATTTTAAACCGAATAGTTGACTTTTAAACTAAAAAAAAATTAACTTTCAACCGAAAAAGGAATAGTCACATTTTTAGTTATTGAAGTTAACTTTTAATCTAACTCATGAATTTTTAATCTAAATCATGAATTTTCAAACTAAGAAAAATGAATTTTTACTGAAAAAAAGATCAATTGTCAACCAAAACTTAAATAATAAAATTTTAAGTTAAAAAAATTAATGTTCAAACAAACATAAACTTTTAACTAAGGCTATGAAATATTCAACTAAGATGATGAATATTTAAATGAAATAATAGAACTTTAGACCAAAGTGCCGATCATGGGTTGCGCCAATACATTTGCTTTCCGGCCCAGAAGGGAACAGCCCGTGTTGAAAATTTTAAATTACAAAAAATGATTTTTTTAAAATACTAGATAGCCTTTTTTCATCATAAAAACAAAATACATCTTAAATTCTACACTTTGCTAAGTACATAGACCATTTTATGTAAATTTAAGTGGCTATTTAACCCTTTCAGTCTCGCAATTCAATTTTTGTTGTTTTGGAAGTGCAAACATACGTTTCCGATGTATTTTTCGACGCTAAATCCGAATCCCATGTCGAAAATACAATAAACCTAAAAACAACCCCTACAATGGGGCTTTTCTGGTGCCCAAAAATATTGGTTTGCCGGCCCTCTAAAGGTTAACTGGTATAATAGTTACATTTTCAGTTGGAAAAAAATAATTTTCAACCAAAAAGGAAACAAATTTTCAACAAAATAGTTAAATTTTTGGAAAAAATCCCTTTTTATACAAAGAAAAAACAACTTTCTAATCAAATAGCTCATTTTTCAACCTAACAAATGAATTTTTAATCAAAATTACGAATCTTAAAAAAAAAATTAAACAGAAGAGTTTAACTTTCAAGAAAGTAATTTTATTTACAACCTAATAGAAGAATTTTCAACTAAAATGATAAATATTTAACTGGTATACTTGAATTTTTGAACAACAAGAAGAATTTTTAGACAAAAAGATTATTTTTCAAAGAAAAAGATAATTTTCAACATTCGAGTAGAATAAGTTAAATTTTCAGTTAAAAAAACGCACTAAAATAGTTTAATTTTAAACCAGAAAGAGCAATTTTCAACTAAGATAATGAATATTTAAATTAAATAATTAAATTTTTCATCAAAGAGATAAATTTTTAACCAAGAAAATTGATTTTCACCAAAAAAGACGAATTTTCAACTAGAAAATAATTTTAAATAATTAAAAAGTAAAAATAATGTTTGACAAAAGAGTTTAACTTTTAACTAAGTAATTTTATTTTCAACCTAACAGATGACATTTGAACTAAAATGATAGATATTTAACTGGAATACTTGAATTTTCAACCGACAAGGGGGATTTTTAGACAAAAAGCTTAACTTTTAAAGAAGATAATTTTCTATTTAAAAAAATCGATTTTTCAACATAATACGTATATTTTCATCAATATAGTTGAATTTTCTATTAAAAAAGACCAATTTTCATTCAAATTGTTGAATTTTGAAACAGGAAAAATCGATTTTCAACTAAAAATGGAACAGGTGAATTGTCAGCTGAAGAAATTAATTTCCAAACTAATGAATTTTGAATTAAAATGCTGAATCTTCACCTGGGATTGTTGAATTTTAAGCCAAAAACATGATTTTTAAACAAAAACAATAAATCTTCAACTGAAATAGTTGAATTTTTAAACTAACAAAAATTAATTTTTACTGAAGAAAGATAAATTGTCAAACAAAACTTATATAATTACATTTTAAGTTAAAAAATTATTGTTCAACCAAAAAGATAAATTTTTAACGAACACTGTAAAATATTTAAAAAAGGTGATGAATATTTAAATCAACTGATTGAACTTTGGACCAAAAAGATGAATTTTCAACCAAGAAGATTAATTTCTACCAAAACAGATGAATTTTCGACTGAAAAAAATCATTTTCCGACTAAAAATTGAATAATTGAATTTTTATTCAAAAAATGAATTTTCAACCATAGAAATGAGTTTTTCATTGATATTATGAAATATTTAACTGATATAATAGTTACATTTTAAGATGAAAAAAAATAATTTTCCACCAAAAAGGAAACAAATTATCAACAAAATAGTTTAATTTTCGGAAAAAATTTTTACCAAAAGAGTTTAAATTTTAACCAAGTAATTTCCTTTCTAAGCTAAAAGGTGAATTTTCAACTAAAATTATAAATATTTAACTGCTATACTTACTTTTTTCAAACAAGAATTTTCAGACAAGAAGATAAACTTTCAAAGAAAAAGATAATTTTCAATATTAGAGTGGAATGAGTTAAATTTTTAGTTAAAAGAATTACATTCAACAACAAAAAACACACTTAAAAGCAATAGTTACATTTTCAAACAAAGTGATTAAAATTTAACTAAAATTGTGAATCTTTGACTAGAATAGTTGAATTTCAAATCAGAAACATCAATTTTCAACTAAGATGATGAATATTTAAATGAATTAATTTAATTTTTTACCAAAAAGATTAATTTTCAACCAACGAGATTAAACTTCAACAGAAAGATTAAACCAAGTAATTTTATTTCCAATCTAACAGATGACTTTTCAACCAAAATGATAAATATTTAACTAGAAAACTTGAATTTTCAACCAACAAGAAGAATTTTTAGTCAAAAAGATTAACTTTTAAAGAATAAAATAATTTTCTATAAAAAAATCGATTTTCTAACAAAATACGTGTATTTTCAACAATATAGTTGACTTTTATATTAAAAAGAACGAATTTTTTAATAAAGAAGACCAATTTTCATTCAAATTGTTAAATTTTGAAATAAGAAAAATCGATTTGCAACTAAAAATGGAAAAGTTGACTTTTCAGTTGAAGAAATTGATTTTCAAACAAACTGATAGGAAGCTTCAAGCATAAAGATTAATTTTCTATAAAAAAGAAGAATTTTCCACAAAGTACATAAATTTTCAAACAAATTGTTGATTTTTTAAGTAAAAAATGTTAATTTTCAGCCAAATAGTAAAAATTTCATTAAAAAAAAAGATAAATTTTTATTTTAAGATCGAACAGAAAGCTATTTTCTTATGAAAGAATATTGTATGCTAAAAACATATGTACTTCCAAACTACCTTATTTTTCTGTTCAATAGAAACAAAAATAACAATTGAAAAAAAGAGGAAGAAAATAATTTTTAAACAGTAGTTTAATTTTCTCTTTAAAATCTAATTTTTTACTAAAAACGTATTTCCATCAAAATAGTTACATTTTCTACTCGAATAGTTAAATTTTTAGACAATAATTAATTTTTAACAAAGTATGTATTAGTTACATTTTCAACCAGAGATGAATTTTTATTTAAAATGATGAACGTTCAATAACAAATTTTTTTACTAAATGAGTTTAACTTGTAACCAAGTAATTGAATTATTAAATTAGTAAATAAATCCGTAACCTAATAAACACACTTATATGTCCTGCCATTGTAGATAAAGAAGCAATAACTTGTCTAAATTGGGCAAAATTATTTAAATAAGGTAAACTTGAATTTTACTGCGATCAGAAGTAAATTCCCGGGTTTTTTATTAAATTCTCGGTCAATTCTCGGTCATTTCTCGGTTAACAAAATTCCCGATCAAGTCGCCACCCTGCATTTTTTCAAACTAGTAGCAAAATAGTTGCATCGTTAAAAATAAGTGTCAACAGTGGCATAAGTCCGAGACCTTAAAATTGTATTTTTATTTCATCTTAGTTTTTTATAGTTGAGATGCTAAAATGAATCGTACCTTCTATGGCTGTAGGCTTCTAGCTTATATGGCTGTACTATATGGATTCCTCCTGCGTCACAATTTCCTGAAAGATGAATTGAAATTATTTTCCGGAATTTATTCCTGATTTACAGTTCATTCTTTAAATTCAGGTCAATCCTCTAATTGCTGAATAAATTCATGCGGAAATGAAATTAAAGCTATATTATGATGAAAAAAAAGTTTTCAAATTTATCACGATTTTAAATTTATTGTGATTAATATATCTAGATTTTGAAAAAAGTGATGTATTATTGTGCACAATCCTATTATATTAAATAAATTTCATGCTTTTGAAGCGCCTTTATTATTCTATAATTTATTAAACGAAAATTGTTTTTAATTTATTTAAGGTTATGTTTAGCAGCAAACCTACGATCCTTAGGCTTAGGTATTGAAAACTAATTCTTTTTAATAATGCAAGCATTCTTATTAAGCAGGTTTTTTATTTGTTCGCTGAAGCCAGCTTCTAAAATGAGTAATAATAAGTAAAATCACTTACATTTTCAATGTACGCAGTGTGCCGGATCAGCCGTCGTCAATGGTCATACAGGTCATACTGGGTCATACGGTCATTAGGCCACGGCGCGGGCACATTATATACGATATAAGAAATGTTATTTTTAAATTGAGAAGTATTAAAATTTACAGATTTACTATTCAAAGATCTACAATTTTGAAGTTACAATTAAAAAAAGATGTCATTTCTACCCAAATAGATGAATTCTCAACCCTAAAAGATCAATTTTCAACAAGAGTTACATTTTTAAGTAAACAGTTGAAATTCAACAGACTAATTAAATTTGCAATTAAATCATTAAATTTTTAACCAAAAAGATGAATTCTCAAGTAGATTTTAAACCGAAGAAAATTAAATATATTAATTTATAACTGCATTAAATTAAATTCCTAACATTTCAAGGAAAAATATTGTATTTTGAAGAAAATAGATGAATTTTCGACCCAAAAAGACGAATGCTTGACAAAAGGGATACATTTTTAACCAAACGGTTGAAATTCAACAAAATAATTAAATTTGCAATCAAATAATTCAGTTTTTCACTAAACAGATGAATTCTCAAGTGGATTTTCAACAAAAAGAATTAACTGTATTAAACTTATTTTAAAAAGCTTTAAATTCCTAACATTTAAAGTAAAAATATTGCATTTCCAAGAAAATAGATGAATTTTTAACCCAAAAAAAAGAATTTTCAAAAAAGAGATATGTTTTTAACTAAACGGTTAAAATTTAACAAAATAAATAAATTTTTAACCAAAAAGATGAATTTTCAAGTGGATTTTCAACAAAAAGAATTAACTCAACTATATTAATTTGACTGTATTTAATTAAATTTACAACGCTTTATAAACCTAACATTTCAAGTAAAAATATTGCATTTTTAAGAAAATAGATGAATTTTCAACACAAAAAACGAATTTTCAAAAAAAGAGATATGTTTTCAACTAAACGGTTGAGATTTAACAAAATAATTCAATTTGTAACCAAAAAGATAAATTATCAAGTAGATTTTCAACAAAAAGTATGAATTATTTTTATAAAAAGTTATTCAACAAAACAGTTTAATTATTCCCTTATTTGTTGAAACTTAAAACATAAAACAAAATTTTTTTTATAAGACATGTAAATTTTTAATCTAAAAATATGAATTTTCAACAAAATAATGGAATCCTCAACTAAGACAGATGAATTACAACCAAAAACTTACATTTTTTAAAAAAAGATAATTTTTCTACAAAATAATTGCATTTACAACTGAAATGATGAATCTTCAAAAAAGTTTTTTTTAACAAAGTAGTTCAGTTTTCAACCACGTAGTTGAATTCTCAACAAAAAATACAATGGTTGATATTTCAACCAAAAATTTTTATTTTAAATAAAAAACGGTTAAATTCAATAAAAAAGACGAATTTTCTACAAAACAGTTGAAGTTTCTACAAAAAAAAAAAAATTCTCAACAACAAATTAATTTTAAACCAAATATTTGCATTTTCTACAAATTAGTTAAATCCTAAAATAAAACATATTAATTAAAAAAAAACGAAAATATGAATTTTCAACACAAAAGTTCATTTTGAACCAAATAGTTAAGTTCTCTACTTGTTTGTTGACATTTAAAGTCAAAAAGATAAATGTTTTACAAAGCAGTTAAATTTTCAACTCAAATATATCGATTTTTAACAAAATAGTTGAATTTTCAACAAAACGAATCATCAAAACAAAAATTTTTAACAAATTAGTTCAGCCTTCCACCAAACAGTTGAATTTTCTACGCAAAAAGAGGAATTTCCGACGAAAAATGTGATAGTTGATATTTCAACCAAAAAAACATTTTTATTTTGAATAAAAAAAGCGTTGAATTCATCCAAAAAAGAAAAATTCTCTATAAAAAAAAGATGAATTTTTAACTCAGAAATATAAATTTTGACCAAACAAGTTAATTTTAAATCAAATAGTTGCATTTTCTAAAAATTAGGTAAATTCTCAACCAAAACAGATTAACTTTCGAAATATGAAAACATGAGTTTTCTACATAACAGTTGAGTTTACAACCAGAAAGGTTGAATTTTTATCAGAATTGTTGACTTTTCAACAAAATAATTTAACTTTCAACTAGTCTAAAAAAAAATATCCAAGTCATTTTATCCTATTCTAAAGATGGATAAAATCATATATGTATGAAATAAAAAAAACAATTCAAGAAGATCCTTTTATTATTTATTATTTAAACATTAACTTTGTTATTTACCTTGGACGAATTTGCGCAAATAGAAAACGAAAACAGGAATAAAATCAGAAAGATTTTTTGACGGCAATCAGTGAATTTACAAAAAAATTTACAAAAACTTCTACTTTCACTTTTTAAATTTAAATCACAAGATAATTAAAAAAGATTTTTTTCTAGAAACACAACATTTTTATTACTACTATAAATAATTTTTTTATCTAATCATCACAGCTCGACAAGAAAAGCTTAGCACACCTAATGTTCTACAAAAATTAAATAATTATTCTCATATAATACTAAAAACGTGATGACTTTTCTACTACAAACACAAATTTACATTTAGTGTGTTAAGCTTCCTTTAAAAATTTAGTCACGACTCAAACTTGAACTAAAAAAAGGACACAGTTTTGAGTAATACAGTTATTCGTGCACGCGATCAAAATATTAACCTCTAAACTTTAATTCCTTTTCGCAAAAGGAGTCAAATTTTTTTGCTTTTGTCATTTCTTCTTTATAAAGAAAGAAAGATGCTTATCGAATTTGCAAGAATGAAGTCTCTCGACTTAGTCAATTGCAACTTTCATTGCATTATATTAGCGCGCAGTTGAGAATCGATTGCTATATACAATTTAAAAACAAAGACTTAATGCCGAAAAACGAGCACAAAGTCTTTACCAAATCTGAGATTCAATTTGCAGCAAGCGAAAAAAAACAATCCTGAATTCAAGATGGAATATTTCGCTCGTATTTAACTAATGGAATCGCGTGCTTGTCAGCGAATTCGATAAAATCTTCTCCTATTTGACTCGCACATCTAATTAAACTGATACAATCGTCCTCGGCGTAGTGTTCGTTGATCGCGGGGGAACTCAACATATGTTTGGATAAATTAGTCAATTTAAAATTTTTTGGTTTTACTAGCAACTGTGGTTTAAAAATTTTCGAAGAACACATGTTGATAATTTCGTCGGACTTCATAATCTGCGATTCGGGAGTCTTTTCATTAATCCTCTGCATTTGGCTATACATTTCCTGACTTCTCTCCGTCTCGACAAGTTCAACGCCTTCGTCAAAGCTCGTGCTCGTTTCAATTTCGTCTAAAGCTGCAGAAACAGCATCGTCCCACGAGTCTTTTAATAAGGAATCATATCTTTCAAGCATACCGTTTTTTTCCTGCTCTTCCTCCAATTTCTGCCTCTTCAGGAGTCGTTTGTCACTGAAGTAGTTTCGAAATACATCAATCGAGTCTATGGCTAAAATTTCATTTGGCACTTCCTGAAAAACGTATAATTAATTTAAAATATCACAGGGTGGGCGAAAAATTTAATTTCAAGAACCCCCTAACTGTTCAAACAATTTTTCATTTTTCCTGACCATCAATAATTGAAGGCCAGCATTTTATTCTTGTAACATTTGTAACATAGAATCTTTTATAAATGGAATAAAACCACTTCAGATAACATTGATTTATTTTGACCAGCAAGTACGACTTTTCTACCATAGAAGATGCATTTTTAATCAAAAAGGACAGAAAATAGTGAAATTCTTAACAATATAATTAAATTTTTAACAAAATACTTGAATCTTCTACCTAAAAGACGAATTTTCAACCAAATAGTCGAATTTTCAAACACAAGGGTTCAATTTCAACCAAACTGTTAAATTTTCAAGTCAGAAAGACAAGATTTCTATAAAAAAGTTGAAATTTTAACACAATGATTTAATTTTCAACCGAAATGATAATTCAACCAGAAAAAATGAATTCTTAACAAAAAATGTAATAGTTGCATTTTTAACAACAAACAGTGAAATTTCTACCAAAAGAGATGAATTTTAGAACCAAAAAAAAAATTTTCAATAAGAAAATTAATTTTCTACCAAAACAGACGAATTTTCAAGTAAAAAAAAAAATCAATTTTCAACCAATAATGGAAAAGTTAAATTTTCAGTAAAAAATAGAAAATATTTAAATTTTGAAGCACTGAACCACCTTTGTATAAAAAATGTGTTTAACAAATTAATTCAACTTTTCTCCGAATAGTTGAATTTTTAATTGAAAAAGATCAATTTTTAAGAAAATAATTAAACTTTCTACCAAAGAGATCATAATTGATGAATTTTCAACTGCAATAGCTGAATTTTCAGTTGAAAAAATAATGTTTAAAAGTAAAAATGAAAATAGAAGTATTTATAACCAAAGAAATGAATTTTCAACTAAAATGATTAATCTTCAACTGGAATAGTTCAATTTTCAGTTTTAAAAATTAATTTCGAACAAAATAAAAAAAACTTTAACCAAAAAGACGAATTTTCTATCAAAACAGATGATTTTTAAAGTAAAAAATATAAATTTTCAACCAAAAATGGAAAAGTTAAATTTTCAGTGAAGAATGGAAAATATTTAAATTTTCTACCAATGAGATTAACCTTCATTAACTGTCTACCAAAGTGATGAATTTTCAATTAAAATTATGAATCTTCAACTGGAACAGCTGAATTTTCAGTTTAAAAAATTGATTTTTTAAAATAAAAAATAAAAGAAATTTCACCCCAAAAGATCAATTTTCAACAAAAATGTAGCAGTAGCTTAA
>JAUELO010000299.1:27616-45208 GCA_032357855.1 Amphibolips quercusostensackenii | reverse complement strand
TATTTTGTAGTACGCAGAAAATCCACCGGAAATGCTTCATCATACGCCCCTGACTGTTTACTTTCCGTTGGTCCTCTAGTTTTTTACGCCAGCCCCAAATCCAGTCTAACAACCAGGTTCGAGTGTATACAGCTTTAATGAGAAATTATTTAATTTTTAATGTTTTTAAGTAAAATGGTACATTTTTGTTTGTTTTTAATGTCAATGTCACAAGTTTTATTGTGATTAAGATTGAAACTAAGTATAGCGAACTTCTGAGAAAAACGGGAAAAAGTCAATTAGTCGAATTTTTCTTCAAAAAGTCGCAAAAAGTTGCATTTTTAAAAAAAGGCAAACAAAAAGTCGAAAAATTCGCACGCCCCGAGCCCTGCGTTTGGAACATTAGAAAATTGAGTGGCCACTCTGTTATTACTTTTGCTGAAATGCTGAAATAAATTTAATAAAAAATTACCGCCTTGATGTTTTGAAATTCTCTCAAGATAATTGGATAGTCAAATGCCTTGCCGTTGTGAGCCACAAAACAGATTGGTTGTTCTAATCGTCGGAGAAAGTGTATTACTAGCCAGTACACATCTGTATCGAAGCGGTTACAATTTTCCAGAAGTTTGTTCGATAATTCTGCAACGAAAAAGGATACATTTTTATTTGATTAAGGAGTAAGTGGATGCCTACCTAGATATATTGGGCACCATTGATTAATTAATTAAATAATACTAAAAAAATAATTAATCACTTCTTGAATTTGTCTTTAAAGTCCACGCATTTGAATAATAACTGAAAAATTTTGTATTTTATCTTCTGCATAAAATTCAGTGCATATTTAGGTGAAATATATGTGGGTACTATATGAAATTCAATTCAAACCGCTTCAAATTTCTAACTTTTCAAGTGAAGATATTGTATGCTCAACAAGATAAAAAGATAATTGTCAACCAGAAATTGAACAGCCAAGTTTTTCCTTCAAAAAATTAATGTTCAACCAGAAAGATGAATTTTCAACTAAAACTATGAATATTTAACGGGCATAATTGAATTTTAAGCCAAAAAGATGCATTTTCAACTGAAAAGATTAATTTCTACAAAACAAAAATAATTTTTAACTAAAAAAGATCATTTTTCAACAAAAAATTGAGTAGTTAAATAGTCATAATTAATTATTCAATTTTAATTAATTTATTGGTTTATCTAATTACCATACAATTTTTGGTTAAAGATGAAAGTGATGATTTTTTAACTGAAATGATTGAATTTTCAACTGGAATTGTTACATTTCTAGTTGCAAAAATTTATTTTCAACCAAAAAAGAACAAAAACAAATTACCAAGAAAATAGCTGAAGTTTCATTATAAAAATTAATTTTCAGTCAAAGAAAAAACTAATTTTTAACCAAATACAGCATTTTTCATGCAAAGAGGTAAATTCTTAATCAAAATTATGAATCTATAACCACATAAATTAACTTTTAATAAACAAGTTTAACTTTCAATCAAGTAATTTCATTTTTACTTTTAAAAAAAGAATTCTAAACGAAAGACGTAGTTGTTGATATTTCAAACAACAAAGATGGTAATTTTTAATCAAAAACAGATTAATCTAATCAAAAAATATGCGTTTTCAACACGAGTTGAATTTTCAACCAAAAAAATTAATTTTTTACGAAAGAATGAATTTTCAACAAAATACATGAATTTTTAAACCTCTCGAAAAAATTCCCTGACTTAAAAAAAAATCCCTGAAATTTTCAGGTTTTTCTAGGTATATTAAAATTCCCTGATAATTCCAGGTTTTTAGGGTAGGGTTGATACCCTGTAGTAAGACGAAATTCCATTGTAAAAAACATTTTTAAAATAAATTTTATTTGTAGGTTTTTAAAACTGGTTATTTAAAATATTTTTTTTTATTTGAATTTACATCATAAGTAATATTATATTGACTTTTGAAATCATAAAAAAAACTATTTTTTCAGAGATCTGATTTTTCGCACGACCACTGCTTTAAATTAAAAATGTACGCTTACAAATGAAAAACTAAAATGGAAAATTGTCGATGTAAATGTTTTTAGTATAAGTATTGTATACTGAATGATTTCGTAATTGAAACAGTTAACAACTGAACTTAACATTTAAGAAAAAGTTGAAATGGAACTCATTTAAAATTGATGTCATGTAATATGAAATTTGTGATATTTCAAGTTATTCGATAGATTTTTTTAAAATTCAAAAAATTCCCACTCAAAAAATAAATTTACTATAATTTCCTGGTTTCCCGGACCAAGTGTCACCTTGAATTTCTATCTAAATTAACAAAATATGGATTTATCACATTTTATTCGCTTACTTCTTAAATACAGTTTTTATTTATTTAATTTATGTAATATTTTTAAATATTTACATACAAGGTGTCTACTCAAATTCTGGAAAAAAATTCACCGAAATTTCCAGGATTTTTTCTAGGTATCTTAAGATTTTTCCAGGAATAATTTTCCATGGTACGGAGCCAATCAAGTATTTTGAATTTTTTCAAACAATCGACTTTTCAAATAAAAATATTGGATTTTCAACATAATATATGAATTTGCAACCAAATAGTTGAATTTTAAACCAAAAACATCAATTTTCTACCAAGAAAAGACGAATTTTCAATTAAAAAAAAAGAGTTTTTAGCAAAATAGTTCAATTTTCATTCAAAGTGATGAATGTTCAAATAAAATGATAAATTTTTAACTGAAACAGTTTCAGTTTGATCTAAGAAGATGAATTTTCGACTTGAATGATGAATCTCTCACTGGAATAGTCGAATTTTTAACCAAGAAGACTAATTGTTAACCAAAAAAGACGTTGTTGTAATAAAATATATTAATTATTAACGAGAAAAGATACATTTTCAACCAAACATTGGTTAGTTAAATTTTTTTTAAAAAATTAATTATCAACCAAGTGGATGAATTTTCAACTAAAATGATGGCATATTCAACTATATCAATTAAATTTTAAGTTAAAAGAAAATAATTTTCAAACAAAAAGATGAACTTTCAATTAATATGATGAATCATTAACTGATATAGGTAAAGTATAAACTAAAGGGATAAATTTTCATCAAAAAGACGAAATTTGAACTAAAAAAGATAAATTTTTAAACAAAAATAGAATAATTAAATTTTAAATTAACAAAAACAACAAGTCTTCCACAAAATAGTAAAATTTCTAACCAAAATGATGAATTTTCAATTAAAATGATGAATCTTCAACTGGAATAGTAGAATTTTTACCAAAAAAGAGGAATTTTCAACTAAAATAAGGAATCTGTAGCTATACCAGTCGAATTTTCAACCGAAAAGGTTAACTTTTTAACAAAAGACACATTTTCAAAAATATACATGAATTTTGAATCAAAAATTGAATAATTCAATTTTCATTTAAAAAATTAATTTTCAACCCAAGAAGATGAAATACATTATCAAAGAGAAAAGATAAATTTTCAACCAGTCATTGAAAAGTTACATTTTTATTTCAAAAAATTGATTGTCAACCAAGAGGATGAATTTTCAACTAAAATGATGTCATATTCAACTAGATTAGTTAAATTTTAAGTCACAAAAAAAATAATTTTCAACCAAAAAGATTAATTTTCAACTAATATGATGAATCTTTAACTGGAATAGTTGGATTTTCAACCAAGGAGATTAATTTTCTTTGAAAAAAAAAATTTTTACTAAAAAAGATAAATTTTCAAACTAAAATAAAATAATTAAATTTTGAACCAGCAAAAGCAACAAATCTTTCACAAAATAGTACCATTTTCAACAAAAATTATGAATGTACAATCAAAATGATGAATCTTCAACTAGAATAGTTGCATTTTTAACCAAATGAGGAATTTTCAACTAAAATTACGAATCTATAGTTGTACCAGTCGAATTTTCAACCAAAAAGTTTAATTTTTTCACAAAAGACTCATTTTAAAAAAAACATGAATTTTGAATCAAAAATTGAATTAAATTTTCAGTTAAAACATTACAATTAAAAAGAATGAATTTTCAATTTAAGTGATAAATCTTCAAGAACAAAAATTAACTTCTAACAAGGAAGTTTAACTTTCAGGCAAGTACAAACTAAATCCTTTTAAGTTAAATTATTTTATTTGAAAGTAGTTTCAAATTAATAATTGTTTAATCGTTATTTAAACATCAAAAATTCTAAATAAAAGAAATTAATTTTCAATTAAAATTATGAAGATTTAACTATAATAGTCCAACTTCAAAAAAAAAATGAAATTTTAAGGAAAGAGTTTAATTTTCAACAAAGTAGTTTAATTTTAAATCAGAAATATGAATTTTCAACTAATATGATGAATCTTTAACTAGAATAGTTAAATTATCAACCAAAGAGAGATTAATTTTCTTCCAAAAAGATGAATTTTCAAACAAACAGTAGAACGCTCAACCAAAGTGATAAATTTTCAACTGGAATAGTTGAATTTTTAACCAAAACGATGAATTTTCAACTCAAAATGATGAATCTGTATCAGTAACAGTCAAATTTCCAACTAAAATGATTAATTTTCAACCAAGAAGATTAATTTATGACCAAAAAAGGCGAAGTTTCAACAAAATACATAAATTTTTAACGAGAAAAGATAAATTCTCCACCAAAAATTGAATGGATTAGTTACATTTTAAGTTTAAAAAAAATTAGTCTTTAACCAAAAAGATGATTTTTCCATTAAAATGATGAATCTTCAACTGCAGTAGTTTAATTTTTTTTAAATTGATTTTCAACTAAAAAAGATCAATTTTCAACCAAAAATTGAATAGTTAAGTTTTGAGTCAACAAAATTAATGTTTAACCACAGAGATGAATTTTAAAGAAAAATGATAAAATATTCATCTGGAATAGTTAAATTTTCATTGAAGAAATTAATTGTAAAATACGAACTTTTAACAAAATAGTTAAATTTTCAATTAAAAAGAATGAATTTTCAATTAAAGCGGTAAATCTTCAACAGAAAAAATTAATTTTCAACAACGGAGTTCAACTTTCAAGCAAGTACTTGAATTTTCACCCAAAAAAGATGAATTCTAAACAAAAAATGTACTAGTTGATATTTCAATTTAAAAAGTTTTCATTGTAAATCAAAAAAAGTTTAATTCAACCAGAAAAGATTTCAATTAAAAAAAAGTTGAATTCAACCAAAAAAGACGAATTTTCAACAGGAGTTGAATTTTCAACTAAGAAAGAATTTTCAGACAAGAGAGAAAAAAATGTCAACCAAATACTTGAATTTTGCACTAAGAAATATAAATTTTCAACAAAAATGGAAAAGTTCAACTTCCACTAGAAAAATTAGTTAAAATAGTTGAATTTTAAGCCAAAAAGATAAGTTTTCAACTGAAATGATGAATATTTAATTGAAATACTTCGATTTTCAGCCAAGAAGATCAATTTTTAAACAACAAGATTTATTTTCTACCAAAAAATATATTTTTTCAAAAAAATGCATTTTTTAACGAAATAGTTGAATTTTCAATTAAAGGGGACCAATTTTCAACCAAATAGTTGAATCTTGAACTAAAAAAAAAACAACTTTCAACCAAAAATAAGATAGTTACATTTTTAGTTAATAAAATGAATTTGCAACCTAACTCAGAAATTTTCAATCTAAATGGTGAATCTTCAACTGGAATAGTTGAATTTTAAACCAAAAACATGAGTTTTCAACAAAAACAATTATTCTTCAACTGAAAAATTAATTTTTACATAAAAAGCGATAAATTGTCAGCGAAAACGCAAATAATTAAATTTAAAGTTAAAAAAATTAATGTTCAACGAAACAGATGAAATTTAGCCAAGACAATGAAATCTTCAACTAAGATGATGAATGTTTAAATGAAACAATTGAACTTTAGACCAAAAAGATTAATTTTCAACCAAGAACATTAATTTTTACCAAAAAAGACGAATTTTCAACTGAAAAATATCATTTTTCAAACCAAAAATTGAATAATTGAATTTTGAGTCAAAAATGAATGTTCAACAAAAGAAAGGAGTTTTTGATTAATATTATGAATTATTGAACCGGTATAATAGTCACATTTTCATCGTAAAAAAAAAATAATGTTCAACAAAAAAGGAAACAAATTTTCGAGGAAAAGTCCTTTTTATCCAAAGAAAAAACTAATTTTCAGTCAAATAGCTAATTTTTCAACCCAAGAAATGAACTTTCAATTAAAATTATGAATCTTCAAAAAAAAAAATAATAATAATTTTTAACAAAAGAGTTAAACTCTTAACCAAGTAATTTTAATCTGAAACATGAATTTTCAACTTAAATGATCAATATTTAACTGGAATACTCAAATTTTTAACCGATAAGAAGAATTTTTAGACAAGAAGATTAACTTTCAAAGAAGATAATTTTCTATAAAATAATATATTAGGCTACATAAAAAATCATTAAAAAGATTTACATTTAAAAAATACACTTTCAAACTACCTTACTTTTTAGCTCATTAGAGACAAGAATAACAATTGAAAAGAGAGGAAGAAAATAAATTTTCAACCGAAACTAGAATAGCTCAATTTTCTCTTAAAAATCTAATTCTTCACAAAAAACGTATTTTCAGGAAAACAGTTAAATTTTCAGCTGGAATAGTTAAATTTTTAGATAAAAAATTAATTAAAATAAAAAGTATTAGTAACATTTTCAACCAAAGATGAATTTTCAATTAAGATTATGAATGTTCAATAAAAAATTAATTTAAAAAAATGAGTAACTTTTAACCAAATAGTTGAATGTTTAAAAAAGTAAATAACCCGTAACATGAACATGCTTATATATCCTACGACTGTAGCAAAAGATAGAAATCACTTTTCTAAATTGACAAAAATTATTTAAATCATGAAAATTTGTATTTTCCTGGGATCAGAAATAAATTCCCAGTTTTCAAATTAAATTCCTGGCCATTTCCCGGTCAAGTCGCCAATGTTCAACCAAAAATAGAATGGTTAAATTTTCAATACAAAAAATAACTAATTTCCAACCAAAACAAAACGAATTTAAAAAAAAGTTAAATCCAGCAATATAAAGCTACTTTTACGAAAGCAAAGTCATGATTAATTAATTTTATATTACAATTTAAAGAAATTGCCTGACTTAAAAAAAAAACTGGACAATTCTAGATTTTCTAGGTGAGTAGACAATTTAGCTTTGATTGGCTTTGAAAATCGAACGCCTTTCGATTCGAATTCATTTTGAAAACTTAAACTTTTGATTCACACGCAGTCTAAAAAATGATGAAGTATACAAAAAAGCTTTAGAATTTTTAAAAATAATTTACCAATGGAATCCAAAGATTTAAAACCAAAACTCAATAGGTAAAACAAAACTACTTACTTGTAATTTGGGTAACTATTTTAGGAATTTCAGCATTCGGACAAACTGGAATGACCAGCTTTGACAAAATTCTAGGAAGCTTTTGTTGAGGTACTTTAAGATCATCTCTTGAAATTGCAACCATTGCCAGTTCCGTTATTTTCGGATAATTATCGCCTTTTATCAAGTCGGTCGTTTCCAAATCGAAAAAAACGAAAGTTTTAATCATTTTTTCCGATCTTTTGAAGGTTATGGTCGCCATGTTTACGTTTACTTCTTGTCCTTGTCCTTCTGGCCCTTCTTGTTCCTTGTCCGACAATTGTCAAACCCAACGATATGTAATTTCACTTTTAAATGCCAACAAAATGCAAATTGTACTTTGCGTTCGATTATCAGTTCACGGAAAAATTAATTATCTTTGACTTTTCCGAGAATTATGAATCATTATGCACATACCCAATGATAAAAAACGATAACAAAAAAAGCAAGTGGCAGCATGCAACTTGCAACGGATCTCCCTCCTTGCTCATTCTTGCTCCAAAATCAATCACTGGTTGCGCGTGCGTGGATTTCAAACTTTCATATAATTCGAGCCGTGATTGGAGGATTGCAAACAGCTGTGTCTTGTCGATTTTGTCAACTACGTGGTCTTGACATCTGTCACTTCGAATTTTAGGCTATGTTGACGTAGCTCCGCGATTTTTAATTCTTTCTTTATAATATATTTGAGAGAAAAATAAAGAATTATGATTTCGACTGGTGATAAGACTGGTAATGCACCGTTAGTACGGCGAGTTAATAAATTATTGGAATCGCGACTCGAAAATGATAAGGTTAGAATTACATTAAAACTTGACCTTTTTTTTTATACTTTTTGTAGTTTTCTCTTCAACTTTTTAGGTTTTCGGGTTGAAAATTATTTAAATCTCAGCGCTTATTAATTGATTTCATCCTTTTTTACTTTTTAGGAAACGCTTGAGGCTTTGAAAGAGCTTTCAACATTTTTTACTGAAAATACTCTAAATGCCAGAAGGAATCTTCTGAGTAAAATAGAAAGAAGAAGTTTGATGATAAATGAAGATTTTTTATCGGCCTTCAGGGATGTTGAAAAAACTTTGGATGATATGTATCATAATGTCTCGGCGATGAATAATTCCGTTCAGAGTATGGGTAATCGTTTACAATCGACGAAGACTCGTACTTTACAACTCATCGATCAGACCACAAAACTCCAAAATGAAAGGTATTAATTTTTACTGTTTGTCAATATTCCAGTTACAACTTTTCCTTAAAAGAAATTTTTTGCAATTTTAGTTTGATTTATAGTTGAATTCAGATGTCTAAAATAATTTGTTTAATTAGGTGTCCAAACGTCCTAATTTATCAGGACATGTCCTGATTTTTGATAAGGCTGTCCTGATTTTTTACGCTATGTCCTGATTTGTCATCCCTGTCGACCTCTGAAGAGTAATTTGTATAATTTATAAACTTAGTAAATGCACACATAATTTTTTTAATTTGTTCTAAACTCAAAAATTGGTTAAAAACGTAAAAGTAAATTTTTTGGTTGAAAATTTGTCTATTTTAATAGAAAATTATACAGTTGAAAATTCATTTTCTTTGTCAAAAATTAAACTATTTAGTTCATAATTTCTTTTTTTATTAAAAATTCATCATTATATTTGAAAATTCATTTCATTGGTTAAAAACATGACTATTTTGTTAAAAACTCCTTGATTTTTTGGTTGAAAATTCGTGCATTTTATTGAAATTATTTAGTTGAACATTTAAATATTTGGTTATAAATTAATTATTTTGTTCGAAAACGCAACTATTTGATTGAAAATTAATTTTTTCGAAAATTCAACTTATTCATTCAAAATTTATTATTTTTTTTTGTTGAAAGTTCATCATTATATTTGGAAATTAATTTCTTTGGTTGAAAATATAACAACTTAAGTAAAAATTCCTTTTTTATTGAAAATTAATTTTTTAACTGAAAATTTAACTACTCCGTGTTTGGTTGAAAATTGATCTTCTTTAATCTTTAGTCTTTTATAGTTTAATTCTGCTATTTGCTTGAAAATTCATGCGTTTTGTTGCAAATTTATCATCTTATTTAAAAATTCAACTATTTGGTTGAAAATTAATTTTTTATTGACGAAAATTCAACTATTTAGTTGCAAAATAATTTTTTATTGACAAAAATTCAACTATTTGGTTCAAAATTAATTTTCTTATATTGAAGATTGATCATTGTATTTGAAACTTTATATCTTTGGTTTAAAATATAACTATTTTATTGAAAATTATTTTTTTTTAATCGATTTTTCATTTGAAAATTCAACTACTCCGTGTTTGGTTGAAAATTTATCTTTTTCAGTCTTTAGTCCTCTTTGTTTTAATTCTACTGTTTGCTTGAGAATTTAACACTTTGGTTGAAATTTAATTTTTTTGTCGAAAATTCAACTATTTGGTTCAAAATTCATTTTTTTAATATTAAAGATTCATCAGTATATTTGAAAATTAATTTTTTTTTTGGTTAAAAAGTGTAACTATTTTATTGAAATCTCATTGTTTTTTTGGTTGAAAATTTATCCTCTTTAGTTGAAACTTCTACTATATGGTTGAAAATTTATGCATTTTGTTGAAAATTTAACTACTTAAGGTCTGGTTGAAAATTTATCTTATTTAGTTGAAAATTCAATTATTTGATTGAAAATTAATTCTTTTGGTCGAAAATTCAACTATCTGGTTGAAAATTCCTCTTTTTTTTTGTCAAAAATTCAACTACGTGGTTCAAAATTAATTTTCTTATATTGAAAATTTATTATTATATCTGAAAGTTCATTTCTTTGGCTGAAAATACAACTATTTTATTGAATTTTTTTTTTAATTAACGTTTTCAGCTGAAAATTTAACTAATCTGTGTTTTGTTTAAAATTTATCTTCTTTAATCTTTAGTCCTCTTCAGTAAAATTCTGTTGTTTGGTAAAAAATTCATCATGTTATTTGAAAATTTATTTCTTTGGTTGAAAATATAACTATTTTGTTGAAAGTTCTTTTTTTTTAATTAATTTTTTGACCAAAAATTTAATTACTTCGTGTTTGGTTAAAAATTTATCTTTTTTAATCTTTAATCTTGTTTAGTTTAATTCTGCTATTTAATTGATTCATGCAATTTGTTGAAAATTTAGCTTCTTAGTTGAAAATGCAAGCATTTGATTGAAAATTAATTTTGTTGCAAATTCATCTAATTAGTTAAAAAATCATTTTTTCATTGAAGAGTCATGATTATATTTGAAAATTTATTTCTTTGGTTAAAAATATAACCATTTGTTGAAAATCCTTTGTTTTTTGGTTGAAAAATTTTCTTTAGTTGAAAATTCAACTAATTGGTTGAAAATTCATCTTTTTTGGTGGAAAATTAATTATCTTGGTCAGAAAATAATTGTTTGGTTAAAGATCCCGCTTTTCAGTTAAAAATTAGTTTCTTCGGTTAAACATTAGACTATTTTGTTGAAGATCCTTTTTTTGTGTTGGAAATTAATATTTTAAATGATAATTTAATTATTTTCTTTTTTTGATGAAAATTTTTCTTCTTAGTTAAAAATACAACTATTCGCTGAAAATTTAACTATTTGATTGTAAGTTGAAGTCCTCTGTTAACAGTTTATTTGTTCATTTAGAGATTTAACTATTTAAAAAAATTTTTTTTGATTAAGTTTTTAAAAATATTTCACTATTTCATTTTTGGTTGAAAATTGAACTGTTTTGTTTTAAAATTGATATTTTTTAGATAAAATTTCAACTATTTGGTTAAAATTCTCTTCTTTTTGTTAAAAATTAGTTTTTTTTTTAACTGGGCAGGGTAAGTAAGCGTAAGTTAGGGAATTTTGAAAATGGTATTTTTTGGGAGTCAATTAGAAGTTGAAGGGGGTGATTTAAAGTACTATAAAATATAATTAATAATCATAAATTAAAATAAATCTTAAAGTAGCTATATCGTCTTTCATACCATTGTAATTTTATTTATGTTTTAATCGACTTTTAGTAATTTGTAACTTTTATTAAAATATAAGGTTTTATCCCAGCAGGATTTTGATTAGAAGCAAAGCGAAAAATTAATATTATAATTAAAATTGTAAATCGTGAAAATCAGAAATTTTTCAATTTCAAAGATTAAAAATTTAAAGTTCTATGATTTTCAAGAGATACAATTGACAACTTTAAAATTTTTATGGTTTGTAGTTAAAATTCTTTAATTTTAAAGATTTTTAAATAAAAATTTCCAAATTACAATAATTTTGATAATTTTGAAGATCAAAAGTCAAGCGTTTTCAATTCTAAATTTTCCAGATCGATGAAATTTCAAATGTAAATCATTTTAATTGTAGAATTTTTCATTGCAAAACTTAACTCTTGCATATTTGTAAAATTAAAAAATTAAAAACTCTTCAATTTAGATTATTCACTTAGATGATTTATTGTAAAACTTAAAACTTGCATAGCTTTTAATTGTTAATTTTCAGAATTATAAAGTCTTCATTTTTCAAGTTGTATAAATAAAATATCCCAAATTCGGATGATTTTAAAAATCAAAAGTCGAGTTTTCAATTCCAAATCCTTTAAGTTGATGAAATATCAAATAATAATCATTAAACTTACAGAATTTTCAATTGCAAAACTTAACACTTGCATAATTTTTTATTGTAAATTTTCAAAATTAATAATTCTTTGGTAAAGATGTACAATTCAACGTTCTGCATTTTTTAAGATTTACAATTGAAAATTTTTGAAAATATAGAGTTTCAAATTATTCAATTTTCAAGATATTATATTTCAAACCAATGTATTTTTGAACCTTTTTTTGTAACAGTTTGATTTTCAGAATTTACAATTGAGATTTCTTAAAATAATGAAAAATGAATAAATTTGAAGATTATTGTATGAAATGATAATAATTTAAAATTTTCGAAATTTTTCAGTAAAAAGCTGTCAATGCAGCAAGAAGTTGCGAATTCATTTATCAAGAGTTTCGATCTCAGTTCAACAGAAATGGCAGTTTTACACGGTCCTTCAAGAGAGTCACCAATAACTGAAGAATTCTTCACGGTTGTGAATCGAGTTCAGGTGAAAAAAAATCTATCCACAAAGTTTTGATTAATTTTTTAGGAATCACGAACAGAAATTCCATTCATTAAGTATTTTATAAATTATTTATTTGTTAAAAATTTCATTTTGTGTTAAAAATTCAACTACTTTGGTTGAAGCTTCTTTTTTTTTGTTGCTCAAAATTAACTTTTTGGTTGAAAACTCAACTGTTTTGTTCAAAATTCATCTATTTGGGTTGAAAATTTAACTAATTTTGGTATAAAATGCATCTGTTTGGTTGAAAATGAACTTTTATATTAAAAATTCATATTTTTGATTCAGAAATTGAACAATTTGATTGTAAATACACTTTTTGGTTGACGATTTATATTTTCAAGTTGAAAACTCAATTTCTTTATAGAAAATTCATTTCATCTTGGTTAAAAATTTAACTTCTTTGGTTGAAATTTCAACAAATGTTTTGAAAATTCATCTGTTTGGGTTAAAAATTAACTACTTTGGTTAAAAGTTTAATAACATTGTTGAAAATTCGTTTATGTGGTTTTAAAATTAACTCCTTTGGTGGAAATTCATATTTTTGGATTCAACATTAACTTTTATGTCGAAAATTTATATTTATTATTCAGAAATTTAACAATTTGATTGAAAATTCACATGTTTCTTGAAAATTCGTATTTTTGTGTTGAAAAAGTCATTTTTTTGTATAAAATTCGTTTTTTTGGGGTTGAAATTTTTTTAACTACTTTGCTTGAAAGATCAATAACATTGTTGAAAATTCTTTTTTTTTTTTGTTTTAAAATTAAAATTTTGGTGAAAATTAATATTTTTGGGTTGAAAAATTAAATTTCTTTGTACAAATCTCGTCTTTTCAGCTAAAAAATTGAGCGATTTGATAGAAAATTAATTGCTTTTGGTTAAGAATATAACTGCTTGGATTAAAAGTTCAATAACTCTGTTGAAAATTCGTCTTTTTGGTTTGGAAATTCACTGTTTTGTTGACAGTTTATAGTTTCAGGTTGAAAAATCAATATCTTTATCGAGAATTCGTTTTATTTTGGTTAAAAATTTAACTTCTTTGGTTGGATGTTTAATACATTTTTTGAAAATTTGTCTGTTTGGTTTAAAAATTTACTTTTTTGTTGAAAATTCCTATTTTTGAGTTGAAAAATCAATCGTTTTGTAGAAAATTTATTTTTTTGTTAAAAGTTTAACTACCTTGGTTAAAAATTCAATAATATTGTTGAAAATTCGTCTGTTGGGTTTAAAAATTAACTTCTTTGTTAAAAATTTATATTTTTGCATTGAACTTTAACTTTTATGTCGAAAATTTATATTTTCATTCCTAAATTTAACAGTTTGATTGAAAATTCACTTTTTTGTTGAAAATTCGTATTTTTATGTTGAAAAATCAGTTGTTTTATGGAAAATTCGTTTTTTTGGGTAAAACATTTAAGTAGTTTGTTTGAAAGATCAATAACATTGTAAAAAAGTTCATCCTTTTGTTTTAAAATTAACTTTTTTTTTTAAATTAATATTTTTGTGTTGAAAATTAATTTTTTTTTTGTAAAAATCTCGTCTTTTTAGCTCAAAAATTGAGCAATTTGATAGAAAATTCATTTCTTTGTGTTAAACATGTAACTACTTTTGTTGAAAGTTCAATAACTTTGTTGAAAATTCGTCCTTTTGGTTTCAAAATTAACTTTTTTATTAAAAATTAAAATGTTTTCTAGAAACCTCATTTTTTGAGCATGGAAATTTACCAGTTTCGTAGAAAAATCAATTATTTGGTTTAAAATTTGATTGTTTTGTAGGAAATTCAGTTTTTTCGGTTCAAGTTTTCGACTATTTTGTTGAAAATTATATATTTTTTTTAATTTCATCTAGTGTATTCTTTTTAATACAGAACATTAAGTTGTTACAAAAATTCTTTAGGTAATCTATAGAGAAATAATTTGAAAACGTTAAAAAATTATTATTTATTTTAAAAAACCTATTTTTCTGTTTTTGTTTTCTTAAGACCATAGCATTATTTTCCTTATGTATTTTTATTAGTTCAAAACTCTCAGGTGTTTAAAAAAATTTTTAATTTTAGCTAAAAAAAGATTATAGTAGTATAAAAAACCAGAAATTAAAAAAAAATATTTACGAAAATAACAAAATTATGAAGATAAGAATTTTTTAACATATGCACTTTGCTAAAATGTGAAACCCGTCCATCTGACAATCATCTCTAAATTAATATTATACTTTTTTTGGGTCCTAATGCGCTACTTTTTTATACATTATTTTCGATTTTTTTATATCATTTGAAATATTCCAGTTTCAAGAAGCGAACTTTTGATGGTATAGGATATTTTTGATTTCCAACCATAAAATTATTTTTTTTTGGATTTAGTTTCTCGATTGCATCGTTAACCATTTATTCATTGTCCTTCAAATCATCAAAATTAGCAAATTTAATTGAATTTTTAACAAAATAGTTGAATTTTCAACCAAAAAAGTTGAGATTTTTAATAAAAAACATGAATTTTTTACAAAATAATTAAACTTTCAAAAAATAGTGGAATTTTTGACCAACTATATGAATTTTCATCATACAAAGGTGAATTTTCCACCAATTGTTCGAGTGTTCAAACAAAAAAGATTGAATTTCAACTAAAAACAGTTGAATTTTAACTAAAAACAGTTGAAATTTCAACCAAGTAGTAGAATTTTTTACCAAAATATCTTTAGTTCGAATTCAAGCGAAGAAAACGAGATTAATGTATTAATGTAAATTTTAATATTTATGCCCCGCGCTTGTATTTTTAGTCACTTTATTATTATTATTAAATTATTATCGCAACCCGCCTTCTCAGAGTCAATTATCTTGTTTCTTGTTACTATACTTAAATAATAGCTTGATTAAAAAAAATTATTTGTAATTTTTTTATCAATTATATTGTTTGTCTATTTTTCAATCTTTGATCTTCTTGACTTTTTTTCAAATATATTTTAACCAACAGAAAGTGATGAGGTTATCAACAGAGCTTTTAAAGCTAGCTAAAAGACATTTTTTAAACTCAAAAGTGACAACATATTATGTAGAAAAGTAGCTCAGAAAAGGCACTTTTTCAAATTTCACTTGTGTGCAAGTATTTATTATATACGATATAAAAAAAATTATTAATAATATATGAAATCCCCTTTCAATCTCCTTTTGTCGGAAAAAATATATAACGTTTTACGTGAAATTAAACTACTGAACAGTGATCCCTAATTCCTTTATATTTTTGTTCCAATACTAAAACGAAAATATTACTTTTTTAGGAGATACATAGCAGCTGTAGAATTTTAATGCAGTCCGGATATCAAACGCTGGCATTAGATATTATGCAAAGAATGACTCTTTTGCAAGAAGCTGCTCTCGAAAGATTATACCGATGGACCCAGAATCAATGCAGGCATATAGAAAATGAACATGTAGCTCCTTTGTTGATCAAAGCTATGGGAAAATTACAAGAAAGGCCTGTTCTTTTCAAGTACGTACCTTTATTCACAACGTCTCATTGCGTCTCACGCAATTTATTGTAAATTAAAATATAACACAGATGCCAATTTGTCCCTCACAGTCACAATGATAACGTAATGCAACGCACGCGTGCGGATCATTGTCACGGGGCACAGTAGGGTGAAATCGGAAAACGAGGTTCAAAATGACATTTAGAACGCAATTATGTACCGATTTTAGATTTTTTTTTTGAAAAATTCACGACTACATTTTTCAGAAAATGGTGCGAGTAGATTATTTATTTTTTTGTTGACATAATTTTTATGTTAGTGCAAACAGCGAAAATTATGTCGATTTTTTTAATTTAATTTTTTATCTTCTAGAAAAAATTTTTCTTATACTTCTCGTCCCCTGAATTTCATGCATGGGGGTATAAGAAAGATAAAAAAATTGTTTACTTGCATAGTTAATTGTTATAAACAGATTGTATCAACAAATACTCAACATCAGGGGTTATTTGTCTCCGAGGTATATTTCTGCTCTGACATCGCTTACTTTTGTCGTTAGGATGATACATGGACATTAAAATTTAAGATTAAATGTCATTTGTTTATTTTGTAAACAGAATATATACAAAAATGCCCATTTTGGTCTTTCAGGCGCAAAGAACCCGTTTTTTCTTACGACCTTGTTTCAACTATATTGCCAATAATTTTTTGTGACAAATTTTTCTCACTTATTAATATTTGTTTATTTTATAAACAATTTATATGAACAAATGCACGTTTTGGGCGTTTATAAGCGAAAAGATATCGTTTTTTCTTCTGAACTTGCTGAAATTATATTGTCAATGATGTTTTCTGACAAAAATTTTGCAACCCATCAATATTTGTTTATTTTATAAACAAATTCACATTTGGGGCGTTTTTAGGCGTAAAGAAATCGTTTTTTCTTTCGACCGTTCATCAGATAATATCGCTGGCAATACGATGTCGTAGCTGAATGCGATAACGGTATACTTGTATTTTTCATAATCACATATTTTACCTTTGTTTCAAATTACCTCGTCAATAATGAATGAAAACAAGGGACTTATACAAATACAAGACTACCGCTATTGTTCTGTTATCTCAACATAAATACGATAAAAAACGTTTTCTTCTTGTCCACAAATGTCTGAAATTTACATTTGCTCGTATAATTTGTTTATAAAATGAACAAATCCTGAAAAATAAAAGCAAAATGTTTTCTGAAAACATTATTGTCAATATAATTTTTAAAATAATACAAGAAAAGGCGATTAATTTTTGCTTCAAAACGCCTAAAATTTTTATTTTATAATACAATTTGTTTATGAAATAAACTAATATTGATAGGTGGGAAAAAATTCTTCAAAAAACATTATTGGCAATATAATTTTAGCAAGTTCAGAAGAAAAAATGGATTATTTTTGCTTTAAATCGACCAAAATGTGCATTTGTTTATATAATTTGTTTGTAAAATAAGCATGTGTCAATGAGTAGACGAATATTTTTTGAAAAATTGTCAATATAATTGCAAAATGGTCGGAAAAAAACGGTTTTTCCTTTAGCCTAAGAACGCCCAAAATGTGCATT
>JAUELO010000299.1:7202-23446 GCA_032357855.1 Amphibolips quercusostensackenii | reverse complement strand
TTAATTTTTAGCCAAGTTGTTGGAATTTCATTTAAAAAAAGATAAATTTTTAATTTAAGATCGAACAGAAATCTATTTTCTTATGAGAAAAATTGTTGTGCTAAAAAATCTTGAAAAAGATTTACAATTAAATACACACTTCCAAACTACCTTGCGTTTCGGTAGTGGAATTTTTTAATAATTAAATAAATCCGTAATCTAATAAAAATGCTTCTATGCCCTACGACTGTAGATAAAGTAGAAATCACTTTTATGCATTGACCAAAATTATTTAAATAATAAAAACTTTAATTTTACTGCGATCAGTAGTAAATCCCCGGTTTTATAATTAAAGTCCCGGTCATTTCCCGGGGTTTTCCCGGTCATCAAAATTTTTCCGGTTGAGTGTTCAACTGTTTTGCTAAAAAATCGTCTTTTCAGGACGCAAATTCAACTATTCTGTTGATTTTTTTTATAGAAAATTCATCCTTTTGGATTTAAAATTAATTTTTGTTGTTTAAAATTCAACTGCTTCGTTAAAAATTCGTCTGTTTAAATAAATAATTTGTCTTTTTGGAACGAAAATCCATCTTTTTGTAGAATGGTAATCTTTTTTGTTTAAAAGTTAATTTCTTTTTAATTGAAAAGTGTATTATTAGATTTTTGGTTTAAAATTTATTAATTTTTTTTAAAATTTAATTATTTTGTTGAAAATTCAACAATTTTGTTTGAGATTCATCTTTCTTAGTAGAAAATTAAAATTTTTTGTTAAAAATTCGTCCTTTTGGATTGAAAATTCATCTTTCGGTAAAAGAGTAATCTTTTTTGTTTGAAATTTAGTTCCTTCTAATTGAAAAGTCAAATATTATGTTTTTGGTTCAGAATTCACCTCTTTTGCTTAATAATTCTGCTATTTTGTTACAAATGTAATTATCTTGTTGAAAATTCAACTACTTTGTTAAAAAGTCATATTTTTGGCAGAAAATTCCACTTTTTTGTTAAACATTCATCTTCAGGATAGAAAGTTCATCCTTTTTTTATTAAAAGTTTAACTATTTTGTTAAAAAGTCATCTTATTTGGTTGAAAATTCAACTGCTTTGTTGAACATCCGTCCGTTTGGATAGGTAATTCGTCTTTTTGGATTGAAAATTCATCTTTTAGTAAAAAAGTAATCTATCTTGCTTGAAAATTAACTTTTTTGTTGAGAGTTAACTATTTTCTTAAAAAGGCATCTTTTCTAGACGAAAATTCAACTGTTTAGTTTTAAAAAAATTTTATAGAAAATTCATCCATTTGGATTTAAAATTAATTATTTTTAATTGAAAATTCAACTGGCTGAAAGCTAATTTATTTTTAATTGAAAAGTCTACTATTATACTTTTGGTTCAAAATTAATTTGTTTTTGTCGAAAATTTAATTCTTTTGTTAAAAATTGAACTATTTTATTAAAAAATCATTCTTCTTAGTTAAAAATTAAACTTTTTTTAACATTCGCCTTTTTGGATATAAAATTCGTTCTTTTATATTGAAAATTAATTTTTTTGGTAAAAGATTAATCTTTTTGGTTTGAAAAATAATCCTTTTTAATTGATAATTTCACTATTATATTTTTGGTTTAGAAATTCATCTCTTTTGTTTGTAAAACATTTTTCATTTTTTATTTTGTTTAAAATGTAACTACTAGGCTGAAAATGAACTTTTTCAAATAAAAAAATAAAACTGTTTTGCAGAACAATTCCCTTTTTGTCTTCAGAATTCTATAATTTGTTTAAAATTTCTTATTTTTCACTAAAAAATCTTGCCTAGTAGCAAATTTGTCTTCGTGGTTTGAAAATTCATTTCTTTTTTACCTTTTTTGTTCGAATTCAACTGTTTTTTTTTTATTTTAAATGAAAATATTTTTTGGTTGAAATGCTTTGTTAAAAATTCATTTTTTTAAGATTCTCCTTGAAAATTCATCTCTTTTGGTTGAAATTTCACTTTTTTTGGTTACGAATGCAACTGTTTGGTTCAAACTTAATCTTTTTTTTCAGCTTTCAATAATTTTTTTTTAAATTTGTCTTTTTGGTTGAATACAACTGTTTTTGATCTAAAGTCTGTTTAGATTAAAATATTTATTAATACAATTAACTATATTGTCAAAAAGTAATATTTTTTGTCGGAAATTCAGATATTCTTTTGACACTTGTTTTTTTGAATAGAACATTTGTCGTTTTGGATTAAAAATTCATCTTTTGGTAAAAAAGTCATATTTTTTGTTTGAAACTTATTTAATTTTCATTGAAAGTCTACTATTACATTTTTTATTCAAAAATCATCTCTTGGTAGAAAATGTAATTATTTTGTAAAAAATCAAACTTTTTTCTTGAAAATTCATATTTTTGGATAAAAATGTCGTCCTTTTGGATTCAAAGTTCATCTTGTGGTAAGTCATTTTTTTGTTTGAAAGTTAATTATTCATAAATGAAAAATCTATTTTATTTTTTGTTCATGCATTTGGTTAAAAATTTGACTATTTTATTGAAAAATGATTTTTTTTATGAAAAGTAAAATTTTCTGCTTGAAAATTTTACAATTTTGTTTCAGTCTTGACTAAAAAATCTTTCTTAGTTACAAATTTGTTTTGATGATTTGAAAGTACATCTCTTTTAGTTGAAAATGCAAGCGTTTGTTTAAAAATCAATCATCAACTGCCTGATTGAAAGTTGAACTACTTTGTTAAAAATTAATTGTTTTGTTGAAAAATCGCCCGGTTAGCTTGAAAATTAAACAATTAAATTGATTTTTTTTTCTTTTTTGCCTGAAAAATCTTTCTTGATCAAAAAATCAACTCTTTCGTTGAAAATTTGTCTTTTTGTTTTAAATATTTATATTTGTAGGTTGAAAATCCAATTATTTTTTTGAATATTCATCTTTTTGAGAATAAAAATCAAATCTTTTCTAAAAAATTCTATTTATCCGTTTGAAAACATAACCCTTTTGTTGAAAATTCGTCTTTTTTGGTAGAAAATCCATCTTTTTTGCTCGAAAATTCAACTACTTTGTTGCAGATACAATGTATTTTGACTCGAAATTTCAAGAATATGGTACCTAAATTAATTTCATGTAAAAGAATTTATTCTCCTATTTTTGTGAAAAATCACCCTAATTTCCCTGTTCTGAGAGCATTTTGGGCTGTGAAGTCTGTGAATATGATTTAAAATTAAAACTAATAATGTGAAATATTTCAGATGTTTCGGATCAAGTGAAACAATCCCTGGGGAATATTACAGAAGGGCTCTGTCATCATTTGAAATCGAGAATCGAACACATCGTGGCTGTGGAAGCACCAGCGACTGTTTTATATTCAGTAATGACTCTCATTAGATTTTATAGAGCGACTCTCAAGCAGGTTATTCACGAGAGTGTTCTCGATTCAACCTTAGGGGACTTGTTAGAATTGAGTGAAAAGAGTTTTGTAAGCAGACTTCAAAGGGAAACTCGTTTTGCTTTGGGGGAAAGAGCAGAACCTCCTGGCACTGACTTAATTCCTGCTCCTTCTGTTTCGAGACTCCTGACTCTTCTGAATGAAGTTCTTTCGGTCGCGAGTATTGCCGAAGATAGAGAAAAGGACATGCTTCAGGTTAATTACAAACATGATTAATTTTATTGAGATAGCCTTAACAGGGTGTCCAGCGACCTTAAAAACCTTAAAAACCTTGAAAACCTGGAATTCTTGATTTTTTTTAAACCTTGAAATGCGAAGAGTGATTTAAGTCTTTTAGTCTATTATGAAAGAAAGATCTCGTCTGGAAAAAATCTTTCTACTAAAAAGTTTTTTATTTGTGAAGATATAATTTATTTTTTGTTTATTACAGAATAAGTCAAGAGATTTTAAGGCATTTTTTGTAGACCATACCAATCATTTTATAGATTGCAATGAAAAGACTTTAATATTGTGAATAATTCTATAAGTTCTTTATTTATTCTCCGCAAATATAGAATATTCAAGTATAAATTTGGTTGTGGTACTTAACTTACAAGTAATAAAAATTATTTGTTGAAAATTTCAATTTTAGAATCATAACACCAGATTTTAAAAGGTTATAAAATATTTCTAAAGATTTCAAAGTATTTCAAAAATTTTAAAATATTGCAAATATTTTTGAGATTTTTAAAACTTTTAAAAGATTTCAAGGATTTTAAAAAGCGTATAATAAACAATAATTCTAAGATTTCAAAATATTTCAAATATTTTAAACAATTTTAAAATTTTTAGGACATATCAAAAGAATTCACAAATGTTTTGAAGATTTCATTAAAAATTCATAAAGATTTCAAAACATTTCAAGGATTTTAAAAGATGAAAAAATTTCTGAGAAATTTTAAAAAGATTTAACAAAGATTTCAAATATTCGAGTGATTTCACATGATTACAAAAAATTTCACAAATATTTCAAAGAATTCATAAGATTTTCAGAAACTTTCAAGAATTTTAAAGAATTGAAGAAGCGTACAGTACACCAGTTTTAAAGATTTCATAACATTAAAAAAATTTGTAATGCTTTCAAAACTTTTCAACAAATTTGAGAAGATTTTGAAAGATTGTAGTTCTTCCAAAAGAACAGAAAAGATTTCACGAACAAAGATTAAAGAAAATTTTCAAAAATGTTTCAAGTATTTCATAAAGATTAAAAATTTTTTTACAAATTTCTTATCAATTTCAAAGCCTTTAAGGACTTAGAAGTTTTCAATAAGGGTGCAGTGCATCAGATTTCAAATATTACAAAATATTTCAAATTTTAAAGATTTTAAACAACTTCAAATTTTTTAGAAGGTTTCGAAAGATTTCACAATGATTGTAAGTATTTCAGTGAATTCAAACGTATGAAAAGATTCCAAAGATTTTAAGAATTTTAAAGATTTCAAGGATTTTACAAAAAAATTTTTAAATTACAAAATATTTCTCAAAGATTTCACAAGGATTTTAAATACTTTGAAAGATTTCAACGAGTTCACAAAAATTTCAAAAGATTTCAAAGATACAAGTATTTGAATTTTGAATTTAATATGAATTTCTAACAAAATTGTTAAATTTTCAACCTACAAAGATGAATTTTTTACCAAATGATCGAATTTTAAACAAAAAAGATTAAACTTCAACCAAAAAGAGTTGTATTTTCAGCAAAATGGTTGAATTTTCAACTGAATACTAGAATTTCCTATTACAAAAATCAAATTTCAAACAAGCAGTTGAATTTTGAAACAAAAAGTTGAAATTTCAACAAAGAACTGAATTCTGAAAAAAATTAAGTAGTTCATATTTTAACAAAAAATGGCAAATTTTCAACAAAGTAGTTAAATTTTCAATCAGAGTTAAACTTAAAAAAAAATTTTTTTAAGAAAATAGTTACATTTTTAACAAAATAGTTATACTTTCAACGTAATTTTTATTTTTTAAGTAGAAAAATAAATTTTCAGTAAAAACAAATTTAACAAAATAATTTAATTTTCAAACAGAGATGATATTTCTACAAAACAGTTGAACTTTCAAACCGCAAATATTAATTTTCTACCAAAAAGATGGATCTTCAACGGAATAAATTAATTTTCAACCAAAGAGATGAATTTTCAATTAAAATTATGTCTCTTTAACAATAACAGCAACAGAAACAACAACAATGAAACAAATTGTTCAACTTTTAACCCAGAAGTTAAAATTTTTAACCAAGTAGACGAATTTTCAACAAAATAATTAAATTTTCAACCAAAGAGTTAAACTTTCCGACCAAAAAATTTAATTTCCAACAAAATAATTGCAAACAAAACAATTTTTAACTAAATAGTTGAACTTCTCACCTAATTTTTAATTCTGAAGTAAAAAGATCAATTCTTAAGAAAAAAGATAAGTTTTTGGTGAAAAGAAAAATTTTAACAAAATAGTTTAATTTTCAAACAGAGTTTAATTTTCAAGTAAGATGAGAAATCTGTAACGAAGAAGAATTTTTAAGTAAAAAAGACGAATTTTTACACAGCAGTTCAACTTTCAATCCAAAAATGTTAATTTTTTACCAAAAAGATGAATTTTCAGTTAAAATGATGAATCTTTAACAACCCCAAAAAATTTATTTTTAACAAAGTAAGTCCACTCTTAGCCCAAAAGTTAAATTTTCTAACCAAATAAACAGATTATTTTTCTACCAATAAAGACGAATTTTTAATGAAAAAAATCAATTTTCAACCAAAAATGGAAATGTTACATTTCCGGGTGAAAAATTGATTAAAAAAAAAAAAATTTCAAACAAAGAGAAAAATGTTTAAACCAAATAGACGAATATTCAACAACAACAGTGAATTTTCTACCAAAAGATTTTTTAGTCAATAGAGAAAAAAAAATTCAACTAAATTATTGAATTCTTAAGCCAGGAGGACAAATCCTTTACAAACCAGTTGAATTTTGAACCGGAAAATGTGAATCTTCAACCAGTAGTTGCATTTTTCAACAAAATAATAATATTTTAACCCAAAAAAGAAAAATGTTTAACAGAACAGTTGACTTTTTCAATTTTACATGGAGACATTGTGAAGCTCTTTACCTAGGGTGATTGCTAAAAAGATCGATCAGCGACGTGGGTCGGAGCAGGGCTGTGGAACGAAAGTATTGTTCGAATAAGCAACACGAGAAAGGTTTTAAGATAATAAAATTATTAAGATTCTAGGAAAAGTTTCAATTGATTTTCATTTTGAAAAATTAATTTAAGAAAATAATTAAAAAGATTTTAAAACATTTAAAATGATTTTCTTAAATTAAGAAAAAGGAAGTCTTGAAAAGATACTAAAATAATTTTAAACTTAAAACAATTAAAAATTTTTTTTAATAAGATGTAGATTTTTTAAGATTTCGAACCAAAAACTTTTTGAAAAAGTATTTTGAAAGGTTTTTTGAGAAAAAAGTGTCTTCTCTGGGAAAAATAATTATTTTTTTTCATTTCTTAAAATTTTTTTAGGAGAATATTTAAGAAGATTTCAAAACATTTCAGAAGATTATCACAATGGTAACAAATGAATCTGCAAGATTTTAAGATTTTTATTTTGCAGAATTTTTTAAAAGTTAGAAAAAATTCGAATCACTTTAAAAGATATTTAGAAATTTTTAAAAAATTTCAAAAAAACTTTCAATTAACATTTCAAAAAAATTCAAAAAATTACACAAAGATTTTAAGGATTTTAAAGATTTTACAAAAGCCTTGAAAATCCAAAAGATTTCTCTAGGATTTTACAGAAATTTCAAGCTTTCACTAAGGTTTTTAATACCCCAAAAAGTTCCAACGAATTCACAAAGATTTTTATATATTTTATAGATTTCACGAATATATCACTGATTTCAAAGACTTTACTAAGATTTTTAAATAACCCCAAAGATTTCACAAAGGCGACTTATGTTTGCAAGAAATTAAGAATTTATTTATGATTTTGCTTTCTTTAGAAATTGTTAATCAATAAGAATAAAATAGCTCATTTTTGGTAGGTATAACAAACGGTTATTTCATTATTTTATGTAAAAAAAGGAGATCTGGAAAAATTTGATTTCTTGACCTGGAAAACCTTAAAAAGGCCTTGATTTTTGTTCCTAAGAATCGCTGGACACCCTGCTTAAGTTTGATAATTAATTACAGGGCGGCCATTTCAACCGAGGAAAAAATCCCGGGTTTTTTCTTGTTTGAAAATGTTTTTTCGCGGTCTTTAAAATTAAAAATGCAAACTTTTCTGACAATTTTTTTTCATTTGAACTGATCAAAACTTTTTAAATTAAGCTTAAATAATGTACAATTATCTTACATTAAATACCATTAAACTGCAAAATTTGTATGGTAAAGAAATATAAATCCTCACTATATTTTCCAATGCTCTAAATTAAAAATAATCCTTTTTAACTTACATTATTAATAAAAAATGGGGAAAATAAAACATGTCTGTATTCCAATTTAGTATAAAATTGATAATAAAAAGTTCCCCACTTTCATGCGAACGTTAAAAATACATAATTTGGCCGACATTCACTCAAGAAATGTTTAAAAGACAAAATTTGTCTCATCCAAATTCAGAAAAACAATAACCAAAATTTCTTTTCTTTCAACTTAATAAAAATGTTTAAAATAAACGGAGTGCCTCTCCGAGTTTTGAAAAACTTGAAAAAAAAAATAACCTCCCTTACAATTCAATAAAAATCTTAAAAATAAAAAAATGTTTCGCTTCCAGTTGAAAAAAAAAAAAATGAAAACCAGTATTTCCTCGCTTTCAACTCGTTAAAAATCTTTAAAAAAAATGTTCTCTTTTAAACCAGAAAAAAAATTGTAATCGAAATTTCCTTCCATCCAACTCAATAAAAATGTTTTTAAAAAAATTATCCTGTTTCAATATAGAAACAAGATTAAAAAGAAGAAATCCCCGCCCCCCTTTATCTGAATAAAGACAATAAAAATAGTTACTTCTTCCAATTCAGAAAAAAAATCTTCCTTCCAACTCCATCAAAATCGTAAAAACAAAAAAATTTCTCTTTCAATTCAAAAAAAAATTGGAAATTGAAATTTCTAACCTTCCAACTCAATAAAAATGTTTTTTATTTCAAACAGGATAGAAAATAAAATGTTTCCCCCTTCCAATAAATGAAAACGATAAAATGAAAAAATGACCTTTTCCAATTGACAACAAAAATTCTGTCCCTTCCAACTTAATAAAAAAGTACAGAACAAATAAATTGCATCTTCCCATTGGGGAAAAAATTAAAAGTCAAAAATTTTGTCCTGAAAGCCATTGAAAAGTTTAAAAAAATGTCCTCTCCCATTTCGAAAAATAACAAAAATGTCATCCCTTACAACTCATTAAAAATTATAAAAATAAAAAAAGGGTCTCTTACAATTCATAAAAAATTGAAAATCGAAATTTCCTCCCTCGCAACTTAATAAAAATGTTAAAAGTAACAAATTGTCCTTTTTTTAATCAGAAAAAAATTAAAATAAAAAATTCTGCCCTTAAACTCATTAAAAACGTTAAAAAGAAAAAAATGGCTTCTTCCAGTTCAGAAAAAAGATTAAGTCCCTTCCAACTCAATAAAAATTACAGAATAAGAAAAAGGGTTTCTTTCAATTCAGTAAAAAATAAAAAACAAAATTTCCTCCTCTCCAGCTCAATAAAAATTTCAAAACAAAAAAAGTTCCTCTTCAAAATCAGAAAAAAATTGACAATAAAAAATTCTGCCCTCACAGCAATTCAAAATTTAAAAAAAAAACAAATGGTGTCTTCCAATTTATAAAAAAAAAGTTACGTCCCTTACAACTTTTCATCAAAAAAAAAAAAATTAAAAATTAAGAATTTCACTTTTACAATTCAGAAAAAAATCTTCCCCTAAATTCCATAAAAATGTTTTCAAAAAATTTCCCTCTTTCAGTTTAGAAACAAAATAGAAAATAAAAAGTCCCCCCCCCTTCAATTAAATAAAAACGATAAAAAGATAAAATGACCTCTTTCAATTTGCAGAAAGAAAAAATCGCGTCTCTTCCAACTCTATTAAAATCTTAAAAATAAAAGACTTTTCTCTGGCAATTTAGAAAAAAAAATTCTGCCCTTCCAACCCAATAAAAAAAAATTCAAAACGAAAGAATTGCGTTTTAATTCGGAAAAAAATTAAAAGTAAAAAATTCTTTCCTTAAAGACATAAAAATGCTAAAAAGAAAAAAATTTACTCTTTAATTTTAGAAAAAATAAGCAAAATTTTATCCCTTCCAACTCAATAAATATGACATAAACAAAAGAAGTCCCTTTTTGTAACTAAAAAAAAATTGCAAATCGAAATTTTCTCCCTTCCAACAAAATGTTAATAATAAAAAAATTGTCCTCTTCAAAGTGAAAAAAAAATAAAAAATTTTCTTCTTACAATTCAGAAAAAAATGTTAATAAAAAATTCTGCCCTTAAACTCATAAAAAAATGTTAAAAAGAAAAAAATGGCCCCTCCAATTTATAAAAAAAAATTCATCCCTTTCAACTCAATTTAAATGACAAAACAAGAAAAAAGGTTTTCTCCCAATCCATCAAAAAATGAAAAACAAAATTTCTGCCCTTCCAAATCAATAAAATTAAACAAATAAAAAAAAGTCCCTCTTCTAATTCAGAGAAAAATTAAAAATAATGCTGCCCTTAAAGTAATTAAAAATGTTAAAAAAATAGTGTCTTAAGAATTATAAAAAAAAAATTCATCACTCACAACTCAATAAAAAAAGTCCCTCTTTAAGTTCAGAAAAAAATTGAAACCAAAAATTTTCTCCCTTCCAACTCAATAAAAATATTAAAAAAAAAAAATTTTACTTTTTAAATTCAGAAAAAATCTTCCCTTAAATTCCATAACAATGTTAGGAAGAAAAAAATGGCTTCTTCCTAGTTCAGAAAAAAATTCATCCCTTCCAATTTAGAAAAAAAATTTTTTCCTCTTGATTCAATAAAAATGTTTTTAAAAAACATACCCTTTTTCAGTTCAGAAACAATATAGAAAATAAAGCGCCCCCCCCCTCCTGCAACTAAATAAAAACGGTAAAAAGATAAAATGTCCTATTTTAATGTTCAAAAAGAAAAAATTCCATCCCTTCCAACTTTGTAAAAATCTTAAAAACAAAAGATTTTCCTTTGCAATTCAGAAAAAAATGTAAAATAAATTCGGCCTTTCCAACCTAATTAAAAAATACAAAACAAAAAAATTGCATCTTCCAATTCGGACAAAAATTGAAAGTGAAAAATTCTTTCCTTAGAGACAATAAAAATGTTGAAAAGAAAAAAAAATATTTAGAGAATATTCAGAGAATTTTGGTTTTCAATTTTCAGAGAAAATTAAAAACCAAAATTTCCCCCCTTCAAACTCAATAAAAATAACAAAAACAAAAAAAACGTCCGCTTTCAATTCAGAAAAAATTGCAAATCGAAATATTCTCCCAATAAAAAATTTTCTTCTTTTAATTCAGAAAAAAATTAAAATAAAAAATTCTGCCCTTAAACTCATTAAAAATGTTGTTAAAAAAATGGCCTTTTTCAATTTAGAAAAAAAATCCATCTCTTCCAACGCCATAAAAATAACCAAAGAAGAAAAAAGGGTCTCTTACAATTCAGCAAAAAATGAAAAACAAAATTTTCTTTCTTCCAACTCAATAAAAATGACCAAAACAAAAAAGTCCCTTTTACAATTCAGAGAAAAATAAAAAATTCTGACCTTAAAGTAATTAAAAATGTTACAAAGAAAAAATGATGTCTTCTCATTTATGGAAAAAAAATCATCCCTTCCAACGCCATAAAAATAACCAAACAAGAAAAAAGGGTCTCTTACAATTCAGAAAAGAATGAAAAACACAATTTCCTCTTTCCCAACTCAATAAAAATGACCAAAACAAAAAAGTCCCTTTTCCAATTTAGGGAAAAATTGAAAATAAAAAATTCTGACCTTAAAGTAATTAAAAATGTTACAAAGAAAAAAATGGTGTCTCTCAATTCACGAAAAAAAATTCATCTCTTTTAACGCCATAAAAATAACCAACCAAGAAAAAAGGGTCTCTTACAATTCAGCAAAAAATTAAAAACAAAATTTCCTCTCTTCCAACTCAATAAAAATGACCAAAAGAAAAAAGTGCCTTTTCCAATTCAGAGGAAAATTGAAAATAAAAAATTCTGACCTCAAAGTAATTAAAAATGTTGCAAAGAAAAAAATGGTGTTTTCCAATTTATGGAAAAAAAATTCATCCCTTCCAACGCCATAAAAATAACCAAACAAGAAAAAAGGGTCTCTTACAATTCAGCAAAGAATGAAAAACAAAATTTCCTCTTTTCCAACTCAATAAAAATGACCAAAACAAAAAAGTCCCTTTTCCAATTCAGAGAAAAATTGAAAATAAAAAATTCTGATCTTAAAGTAATTAAAAATGTTACAAAGAAAAAAATGGTGTCTTTCAATTCATGAAAAAAAATTCATCTCTTTCAACGCCATAAAAATAACCAGCCAAGAAAAAAGGGTTTCTTACAATTCAGCAAAAAATTAAAAACAAAATTTCCTCTCTTCCAACTCAATAAAAATGACCAAAAGAAAAAAGTCCCTTTTCCAATTCAGAGAAAAATTGAAAATAAAAAATTCCGACCTCAAAGTAATAAAAAATGTTTCAAAGAAAAAAATGGTGTTTTCCAAATTATGGAAAAAAAATTGTATTCCTTCCAACTCAATAAAAATTATAAAAACAAAAAAATGTTCCCCTTATGATTCAGAAAAAATTGAAAACCAAAATTTCCTCTCTTCCAACTTAATAAAAATATTGAAAATAAAAAATTTCACTTTTCCAATTCAGAAAAAAATCTTTCCCTAAATTCCATAACAATGTTAGAAAGAAAAAAATGTCTTCTTCCAGTTCAAGAAAAGTCATCCCTTTCAACTCAATAAAAATTATAGAAACAAAAAAATGTTCCTCTTTCAATTCAGAAAAAAATTGAAAACCAAAATTTCCTCTCTTCCAACTCAATAAAAATGTTAAAAATAAACAATTTCACTTTTCTAATTTAGGAAAATATAAAAAACTCTTCCCTTATACTCAATTAAAATGTTCAAACAAAAAAAGGACTTCTTCCAATTCAGAAAAAAATGCATCCCTTTTAACTCGAGAAAAATGATGAAAACAAAAAAGGGCCTCTTCCAGTTCAGAAAAAATTAAATCCCGAAATTTCCTCTATTTCAAATGAATAAAAATGTTTTACAAAAATTATTGTTCTTCTAATACATGAAATATTGCAAACTAGAATTTTCTCCTTTCCAGCACGATAAAAATCTTAAAAATATGAAATGTACCTCTGCCAATTCATCATAAATTAAAAACTAAAACTTCCTCGTTTCAATCTGGATAAAAATGTAAAAAATAAAAAAATTAACCGCCTACAACTCAATAAAAATGTAAAAAACAAAAAATTTCGTCTTTCAATTGAAAAAAAAATATCAAAATTTTTTTCCTTTCTTTTAAATTTAGAATTATTGCGAAATTCAAACGGTTTTTTATACATAAATTCTTTTAAGTTTAATTATTTTGATTTAAATTTCAGCAATTCAAGGCATTCCATTACAAATAATACAGTTTTAAATTATTTAGTTTTGAATAGATTAAAATATTTGACTTACAATTGCCCATTTTAAATGAATAGACAAATACTAGTAAATATTTTTTCTAATTATTTAAAATGCTAAATATCCTTTAGAAAAAAATGTTACTCTCAACATCCGTTAATTGTCATTAATTCCAGAAAATAAAAACTTTTCTCGATTCACAGGGAAATTTTTTTAAACAAATAAAAATTGTTTAAATAATTACCAAATATCCTTCAGAAATATATTGATCTCAACATTCTTTATTTGTGTCATTATTTCCAGAAAATAATAACTTTTTATGATTTTAGGGAGAAAAAATTATTTAAACAAATAAAAAATACTTATATAATTACCAAATATAATGAACAAGAACTACTACTTTTGGCATTCATCAACTTTGTGTAATTTATCCTGGAAGATAATAACTTTTTACGACTTAAAGGGGGGAATTTTGTTTAAGAAAATAATTATTGTTTAAGCAATTTAGAAGTATTTAAAAAATACTTGGAAACCCGTCACTTATGGATTTAATATAACTAATGCGGGAAAAATTAAAAAATACCATCTTAAGCATGAATTTGATAAAAAAACTGCTATTTTTCATTTTTTGGGACATTTTCCGGGCACAATAAAAGAGGATTGGGTGTGTCAAAATTAAAAGTTATTAAGTGGAAATTATTACTTGAATACTCCTTAAGAGGTAACTGTACTTTAATTCATAAAAATTTAATAACAAGTACTTCTTTTTTAATTTTTTTGAAAATCGAGCTTTGAAAATCACATTTAAACCCCATGTTAATTTCAATAGCACGGGGACACGGTTTGAATTTGGACCATACTGTAATTGCAAAAATGAATAATTTTACTTAATTAGCTTTAAATTTGATAAGCAATTAATATTGACATAAGAAAATGTCTATCTTCAGATTGTATCCTGCATCATCGATCCTCTTTTGCAAGAGGTGAACGAAACTGCCTCCAGATTGCCAACAGTTGACATGGCAGTTTACCTTCTTAACTGTATGCATCAAATTCAGTCAACTTTGGCCTTGTACGAATATATGGACCAAAGATTGGAAAGATTACAGGTAATTTAGACTTAAAGTAAGAAAATAAAAATAATTTGTACAGAGAAATATTATAGAGATGAAGAGCCATTAAATGACTGATTTTTGTACATTTGTATTCTCAGGCTCAATCAGATGCCCAAATCGATACACTAACATCCGAACAAGCCAGTTCCCTAGTTGCAAATTTAAATCTTGGACCAATATACACGATTCTTCAGGGCCACCAGCAAGGACCTTTATCATCTATTCCTGGAATGGATCCTCTCAGTGTTAAAGAATTTACGGTAGAATTTTTGTTGTTGTAATTTTTTAATAAGTTGAGATGCACTATCGACGAATAGTATTGGACCACTACACGGAAGACCTATTAAAAATTATACTTGCAGGCCTCGAACTCACTATTGTCCCTGTTTGACATTTTTTATAAGCGATGACACTATTTTGTTACTTTTTCGAAAAAAAATTACACTAAAGACACTTTATTCACAATTGTCCGCTAATGCCTCTATTTCTTAGAATTTCGTTGAGTTGAAACAAAAAGGACGAAAAAATAGTTGAATTCTTAACCAAAACAGATTAATTTTTAACCAAAAAGTTGCATTTGTAACGAGAAAGATAACATTTCTACAAAACAGTGGTATTTTCGATCTAATAGCTCGATTTTTAACCAAAAATATGAATTTTTTTACATACAAGATTAATTTTCTACCAAAAAAGATTAATTCTCAACAATATACATAAATTTCTAACTAAATAGTTGAACTTATAACCAAGGGAAATTTTCTACGAGGAAATACAAATTTCTAACAAATTACCTACATTTTGAACGAAATAGTTGAATTTTCTACTAAGAAGACTAATTTTCTACGAGAAAATACAAATTTCTAACAAATCACATAAATTTTTCACGAAATAGTTGAATTTTGAACCAAGAAGATTAAATATATAAAAAGACGAATTTTTAACAAAGTACATTAATTTTCAAACCAAATATTTGAATGATAAAAAAAATTGAATCCTCCATTAAAACAGATTAATTTTAAACCAAGCAGTTGTATTTCTAACCAAATTGTTAAATATTTAAGCTAAAAAGACGAATTGTCTACAAAACAGTTGAATCCTCAAACAAAACAGATTAATTTTCAACAAGACAGTTGCATTTGAAACTAAAAATATGACCTTCCTACAAAATAGTTGAATTTTCTATTAAATTGTTAAATTTCCAAGCCAAAAAGATAAATTTTCTAGAAAACAGTTGAATTTTTAACCATATAATTACATTTTCAACCAAAAAGATGAACTTTCAACATAGAATATTAATTTTCTACCAAAAAAGATAAATTCTCAACAAAATACATACATTTTTAACTAAATAGTTAAACTTATAACCAAGAACATAAATTTTTATGCAAGAAAATACAAATTTTAACCAATTTACGTAAATTTTTAACTAAATGATTAAATTTTTAACCAAGAAGATTAATTTTGTGCCAAAAAAAGACGAATTTTCAACAAATTACATAAATTTTCTATTAAATAGTTGAATTTATGACGAAGAAAATTAATTTTCTACCGGAAGACTAGATTTAAAAAAACTACATAAATTGCTAATCAAATATTTGAATTTCCAACGTAGAAGATTAATTTTCTACCAAAAAAGATCATTTTCAACGAATTACATAAATTTTCAACTAATTAGTATTCAGAATGGATGTAATTTTATCCCGAATTTTATTTGATTAACTTTTAATTTGTATTTTTCTCTTTCTAAATATTTTAAAATAAATAGTTGAATTTTAAAACTAAAAACATCAATTTTTAACATATAAGGGGGTAGTTTTATTTTCGCTGAAGGGAAATTATTTTCAGGACAAAAAGGATTTTCTGCAAAACAGTTTAATTTTTTAACAAATAGTTGAATTTTCTACTAAATTTTTTTTATTCACTTCAGCCATTTAACATTATTTGTATGACATTTCTTCACTCTCTTGACTGAAAAAACTTTGAGTTGAAATTTTGTCTTTTTTAGTTTAATTAAACTGATTTTAATTCATA
>JAUELO010000298.1:5325367-5342487 GCA_032357855.1 Amphibolips quercusostensackenii | reverse complement strand
ACAGCTGTCATATTAAATCCCAAAACGTCAAACTAAAAAAAAAGAAAACATAAAAATAATTAAATTTCGAAGAACCAAAACTTGTGCTAAATTGTGCTTGACAAAAGTAGTCTTTTTCCCCTTTAACAAAATTGTGTAAAACCAACAGCTGTTATATTAAAACCCAAAATGTCAAACTCAAAAAACATAAAAAACCCAAAAATAATCAAATTTTCAAAAACCAAAACTTGTGATAGCACTTTTATTAGGAAAGGAGAAAATTACAGAAAACATCAAAAGCTCCTAAAATTTCTCGTGAGCGACCGGAGCGACACATATCACATTGAAGCGCCATTTATTCTTTAACCGCGAATTTTCAAATTCGAGTTGCTTTGAGTTTGACATTTTGGGTTTTAATGTGACAACTGTTGGCCTTACAGAATTTGTTAAAAGGGAAAAAGACTACTTTTGTCAAGCACAATTTAGCACAAGTTTTTGTTTTTCGAAATTTAATTATTTTTAGTTTGTTTTATGTTTTTTGAGTTTGACATTTTGGGTTTTAATATGACAGCTGTTGGTTTTACAGAATTTTGTTAACGGGGAAAAAGTCTACTTTTGTCAAGCACAATTTAGCACAAGTTTTGGTTTTTCGAAATTTAATTATTTTTGGGTCTTGTATGTTTTTTAAGTTTGACATTTTGGGTTTTAATATGACAACTGTTGGTTTTACAGAATTTCGTCAGAGGGAAAAAAGACTACTTTTATCGAGCGTAATTTCGCACAAGTTTTGGTTTTTCAAAATTTAATTATTTTTGGGTCTTGTATGTTTTTTGTTTGACATTTTGGGTTTTAATATAACAGCTGTTGGTTTTACAGAATTTTGTTGAAGGGGAAAATGTCTACTTTTGTGGAGCACAATTTAGCACAAGTTTTGCTTTTTCAAAATTTAATTATTTTTGGGTCTTTTATGTTTTTTGAGTTTGACATTTTCGGTTTTAATGTGACAACTGTAAGTTTTACAGAATTTTGTCAGAGGGAAAAAAGACTACTTTTATCGAGCAAAATTTAGAACAAGCAGCTGTTGGTTTTACAGAATTTTTTCAGAGGGGAAAAAAGTTTAAAAAAAAATGTTTGCGGATCTAACTTCCGGGACATCCCTTAAAGTTTTAAGACATTTTAAAGCTCTCAATGTATTTTGATATATATTTCCAGGATTTAAGGAAATATGATCAGATTTCGTAGAATTTCACGAAATTTAATAATATTTTAATGGATTTTAAAGAATTTATTTAAAAGAAGTAAGGTATTTCTTAGTGTTTTAAAGATTTGGAAAAATGTGAAATTATTTTTTAGAATTCATCTTGAATTTTTATTAATTTATCCTGAATTTTTTTCAATTCTTTTAAGTTTGTTAATCCACTTGAATTTTTATAAATTTATCGTGAATTCTACTTAATTCAAGGCATTTTTTTGAGTTTTTAAAAGATTGTATTAAATTGATAAAATGATCAAAGGATTTTAAATTTATTAGGGTATTTTAAAAGACTTCCAGGCATTTTCAAGGGCTTTGAACAATTTCAAGGAATTTCCAAGGTTTTTAAGAATTTTCAGAGATTTAAAAAAATTTGAATGGTTTTAAAGAATGTCCTAGAATTTCGGAAGATGTGGAAGGTTTTTACAGAAATCATAAGGTTTTCAGATATTTTAAAAGATTCTAAGGGGTTTTATAAAATTTGTTAAGATTTCAATGATTTTAAGGGATTTTAGAAGCACCCAAGGTATTTTAATAAATTTTTCAGGATTTTTGGAAATATCAAATTTCATAGAACTTTACAGGACGTTATAATATTTTTATGGTTTTTAAATATTTCGCAAGATTTTCAAATATTTTTTTCAATTCATTTGGAATTCAATCATCCCAAATTCTTTTAAATCCTTTCGAGTTCTTCTAAATCCACTCAATTTTACTCAATGCAATGGATTTTAAAAAGTTTTTGTTTGATTCATCTTAAAGTCTTTTAAACTCACCTTAAATTCGTAGGCATTTTATCTAATTCTTTTGAATACCCTTTTAATTTTTCTAAACTCACTTCAAATTTCCTTAATTCAATCAATTTTCTCATGTTTTTGAATTGTTTTCAATTCACTTAATTGCTTTTTAAATTTAGCTTGATTTTTTATTAATATCATCGAATTCTGCTCATTACCCTTAAATTTCTCTAAATTCACTCAAATTTTATTTTAATTAATCAATTTTTTCGATTTATTAATTTCTTTGCAATTCATTTTAATTATTTTGAATTTATCTTGAATTGTTTCGTAGTCATCAATCACTTCGTTGGTTAGAAATTAGTAGTGTTTCCAAGATTTTAACAAATTTTTAATTTCTTTTGAAATTGGAATTGTTCTAAATTTACTCAATTTTATTTAATCCAATGGATGTTTTGAATTTTTAAAGTTTTCATTTGATTGATCCTAAAGTCTTTTAACTTCAGCTTGAATTCTCAGATATTTTATCAAATTCTTTTGAATTCTCTTGCGTGTTTCTAAGCTCATTTCAAATTTACTAAATTCAATTAAGTTTTTTTTTTTATTTTCGAATTGTTTCCAATTCATTAGAATTCTTTGGAATTGGTCTTTTTGGATTAAAAATTCAACTTTTTGGTAGAAAAATCATTTTTTTGGCTGAAAATTAACTGCTTCGTTGAAAACTCAATAACTGCATCTTTTTATTGAAAATTCAACTGTTTGGTTACAAATTGAACTATTCTGTTGAAAATTCGTCTGTTTTGATTGAAAGATTCCAAGGAATTTTCAATTGAATTCAATAATTTAAAGTGAATGCAAAGGATTTTAAATATTTTTTGGTATTTTTAACAATCCCAAGGAATTTTTAAGGGCTTAAAGAAGTCTCAAGGGATTTCAATGGATATGAAATATTTTAGTTTTTTTTTAACTCCAAGGAATTTTCAAGAACTTTAAAAAATGTCAACGGATTTTAAAAGATTTCAAAGGATTTGAAATATTGCAGGATATCTAAATTAATCCATAGCATTTTTAAGAGCTTTAAATAGTTTTAAAAAATTTCAAAGGATTATAAATATTTTAGGGAATAATCTAAAAAGATTCGAAGGAATTTTTAATTGATTTTAATAATTAAAAGAGATTTCAAAGGGTTCGAAATATTTTAGGGTATTTTAAAAGATTTAAAAGATTTTAATGGATTTTCATAATTTTTAATGGATTTCAAAGAATTTATTTACAAAAAGCGAGGGATTTAGAAGGGTTTCAAAGATTTAAAGAGATTTTCAAATATGTTCTGCACTTTATTTGGAATTCACACTGAATTATTTATTATTAATTTATCATGAGTTCTTTAAAATTATTTTTAACTCTCTTGAATTCTAAATTCACTCAATTCCACTTAATTCCACTCAATTCAATAAATTTTTTGTAGGTTTTGTTTCAATCATTCTGAAGTCTTTTAAACTTCTCTTAAATTTTTAGGCAGTTCATTAAATGTTTTTGAATTCCAATTCATTTGAATTCTTTTGAATTTTCTTAACTCTTTAAACCCCACTGGGAACTTTAGTTCCCAAAAATGCGTTCAAAAATCCATAAGTTTGCAAAAAATTAGTATATTTACGATTTCTTTGAAGCATAAGCAAGAAAATTTCTTCTCTCATTTGTAAAAAATTTGGAACACTATAAATATTGACGAATTTATTGACTATGACGTCATAAAACAATGTGTGTGCATGTGCAAAAAAACTCGAGTCCTGAAGGGTTAAATTCAAAAGAACACTAGTCACATTCGAAGTCACATTATTAATGCACATAAAGTTCTTTTAATCATTTTTTGAGTTAGAATTAGTGACTTTTGGTCTTTTTTTGTTTAAATAGGTCATTTTTATCTTTTTTTTTTGAGTAAATGAGTCTGTGTCAGCCCTGAGAATAATAATTTATAAATGTAAACTTGGTTAATTCCATTTATAAAAAATTCTAGTTTAAAAATGTTATAAGATTAGGATTTTGGTCATTAAATACTAATGGTCAGGGAAAATAAAAAATTAGTTAAGTAAAAATTAGGGAAAAGTTAGGGAATTTTGAAAATATAGTTTTGTGGTCACCCTTTTAGCTAAATTTTACAAGACTGTATTTTGTTTAAAATAAGGTAGAGTGTAATTTTACATCAAATTTTTTACAGTGTTGTTATACTGACTAGATGGAGTCCGAATCAGTTGTCGGGGTCGTAGAATCATGTCGGTATTTAAGGAGTCTGTTTCTGAGTGAGTTATTTAAATTATTTATCAGGCCGTGACGTTGGACGATCCATGCTAATTCAAGATTATCTGGCTAAATGTTCGTCCTGGTACCTATGAATGAATCATTCGTAATGCAATTTTGTCGTAATCACGAAGGTTATGAAGCTTTAATCTGACGCAAACATTAACCAGTCAACAAATTTTTAATTTTTTAAATTTAAAATTATTCAACAATTTAAACTTTTAATCGGTGGGATTTAATTTCGTGGGTCTGATAGTTTACAGGGTAGCCACTGAACCGGGAAACCGGGATTTTTGTTTAATTTTTAATAAAAAAACCTTAAACTTAATAAGATAATGGTTAGTTTTAAGGTAGTTGTGCCAAAAATCAGATGTCTGAAAAAATACTTTCTTCTTTATTTTAAGAATAAAATAATATTGCTGAGGATGCTATTTCAAGTAAAAAACATTATTTTTAGTCAAAAAGTTTTTAAAACTTACAAAAGAAAATGAGTTAAGCAATGTTTTTGCAATTGAATTTTTTCTTACTATTCCTTCTTACCAATTTTTGAAAAATGAAAACAAATTTTAAACAAATAACATTCATCTTTATGGTTAGAGGATTGGCTCATTGATTCTGAATTCATCTCTTTTAATTAAAAATTCTACTATTCGGTTGAAAATGCAATAGTTTTGGTTGAAAATTGATCTTTTTGGTTAGAAAAATTCGTCCTTGTGGAATAAAAATTCATTTTTTGGTAGAAAGGTCATCTTTTTGGGTTACAAGTTAATTTGTTATAGTTGAAAGTTTATGCTTTTTGATAGAAAAGTCTACTACCGTATTTTTAGAACAGAATCTATTTTTGTTGTTGTTAAAGCTTCTATTTGGTTGAAAATTTAATTCTTTCGTTGAAAATTCAACTACATATTTTCTTAAAAATGACCCTTTCTTTTTGCTTAAAGTTAATTATTTTTTATTTGAAAATTCGACTTTGTCTTTTGGGATAGAAACTTCATCCTTTCGAATAAAAAATTCATCCTTTTGAATTGAAAATTCATATTTTGGTAGGAAAGTCACCTTTTTTGGTTAAAAATTCATCTGTCTTTATTGAAAATGCAACTGTTTTTGGTTGAAGTTTGATCATTTTTGCTTGAGAATTCGATTATTTGGTTGAAGATTCAACTTTGTAGGTTGACAATTCAACTATTTGGTTAAAAATCCCACTTTTTTGTTCAAAATTCGTTTCTTTTGCTTGAAGGTTCAACTATTTGGTTGCAGATAAAATTGTTTGGTTTAAAATGAACTACTTTGTAAAAAATTAAATTTTTTCTGAAGATTCATCTCCTTGGTAATAAATTTATCGTTATTGCTGAACAGTAATTTCTTTGTTGAAAATTTATATTTTCGGTTTGAAAAATCAATTGTTTTGTAAAAAAATTATAATTTTTGTTTAAAAATTTATCTTTGGGTAGAAATTTATCTTCTTGGATTAAAAATGCAACTGTTTGTTTAAAAATGAATTATTTTGTTTAAAAAATTAATAATTATTTTAAAAAGTTATCTGTCTTGGTTCAAAATTCAATCTTTCTTAGTTACTAATTTGTCTTTTTGGTTTGAAAATTCTTTTCTTCAGGTTCATAATGCAACTGTTTGGCGGAAAATTACTCTGTTTTATTTGAGGATTCAACAATTTTCTGGAAAATTCGTCTTATTTGGTTGGATTTGACTGTTTTTAATTTTAAACAGATATATTTTTGGTTGATGTGTCAACTGTTACATTTGTTGTTGTGAACTCATCTTTATTGGTTGAAAATTCAACTACCTTTTTCAAAGTTGACCCACTTAGCTGAAAGTTGAACTACTTAGACTAACCTTTATTTTTTGGTTGAAGATTCATCTCTTTAGTTAAAAATTAAACTGTTTTGTTGAAAAATAATTCTTTAACTGGTTGCATTTTTTTTCTTTCTTGACTGAAAAATCTTTCTTGGTTAAAATTTGAACTCTTTCGTCAGAAATTTGCCTTTTTGGTTTGAACATTTATCTTTATTGTAGAAGATTCATCTTTCTTGGTTGAAAATGAACTCTTTTGTTGAAAATTCATCTTTTTTGGTTGAAAATACAATTATTTTGTTGAAAATGAAATGTATTTCGACTTGAAATCTAAGGAAATAGTACCTAAATTAATGGTATTTAAAAGAATTGACTGACCTATTATTCCCCTTTTTTTTGCTAAGTCGCCCTACTTCCTCTGTTTTAAGAGTATTTTGTACTGTGAAGTCTGAAATTCCTTTTGCAATAATTTACATTACATATTGTACCTTTTAGTTATAAAATATTTAATTATTTCCAAAACTTATATGATAAAGCAATTAGTACTAAATAGTTATTATTATAAACGCTTAAAATTCAACCGGGATAAATGTAATTATTGATCGGAAAACCGGGAGATAGTCTGGAATTTTTTTCAAGTTTCTGAACTTTGAAGATATTTTGCAAAATTTCTTTAGGCGTTCTGAATTGAAATTATAAATAAAAAAGTTAAATTTGATTTAAAAAGCAAAAAATATTGCTGTTAGGCTTGCTTTAATGAATTCTTTTGATAGGCCGGTCTTTTTTAATGCGGAGGAAATGTTGGCGGTTGGCGCGTATCTTCTAGTCATGGCAATTATTTTAATCAGTGTTGTAATAAGGATGTTGCGGACCATCACCCACGACAAGAACAATTACGTCTTACGTGCAATAGTGTTCAACTTTGCTTTGGGGTTACATGCACATCAGCTCCGGAAACAAGCACGTGCTGCACTCACTCTGCCCAATCTAATTCAATTAAATCGAGATAGGAGTAGATGACTTAATATGTATTTTTATTTTATTTTAAAACACTCTCAAGAGTAGAAAGAATTTTATTTTTTGCTCTTATACAGAGTTAAAGCTTTTTTTATCATTTGTGGTTCTCTCCACTTCCTCGTTTGACTTACACACGGGAATATCAAATTTCTTCTGATAATAAAAGTACAAAAATGAAAACTAGAGAAATCTCAATTCACTTTTATACTGTAAATTAGCAGTGGAATTATTTTTATTGTAACATGGATGGCAGTATCTAATTAAGGAGAGTTCTAATCTCAGATTCCTGCTACCGACGTGTTACCGACATCGAGGCCTTGCACAGGTCAAGTGGTTCGTGTCCGTGATAAGGTTTTTCATAACTGTATGACGTAGTAAAAAATAAAAAGGGTAAATCAAAATATCACCTTGAAAGTGTAAGCGCAATTCGTTTCAGAAAACCGCGCAATATCATTTATGACGTCATCCAGATTATTCTAGAAATTTAGCACAGGCACAAACCACTTGAGCTGTGGAATGGTCTTAATGTTGGTAACTTGTTGGTAACAGGAATCTTCAATTAGAAATCTCTTTAATTATCTACTTCTAACCAAATAGTTTAGTTTTTAATCAAAAATGTTAAATTTTCAGCGAAAAATGTAATAGTCAATATTTCAACCAAAAAAGGTTTTAATTTTAAGCAATGCAAAAAAATGTTAAATTAATCCAAAAAGAACCGATTTTCAACTAAATTGTTTACAATTTTTCAATCCAAAAAGATGAATTTTGTACAAAACCGTTGAATTTTCAACGAAAAAGTTAATTTTCAACCAAATAGTTGAATTTTAAACGGAAAAATAACAATTTTAAAACAAAATAGTTGAGTTTTTAACCCGAAAAAACGAATTTTCAACCAAACAGTTTTATTATTAACCATTATTTTTCGATGAGAATTGTTTTTTTTTTGTTAAAAATGTTATTATTTGGTTGAAAATTTAATCATTTTTATGATGATTCGTCATTTTTTCTTGAAAATTCAAATGTTCTGTTGAAAATTCTTCTTTTTGTGTTGAAAATTCAACCATTTGGTATAAATTTGAACTGTTTGGTGGAAAATTCAACTACTTGGTTTAATGTTAAACGGCTTTGTTAAAAATTCATTTTTGTTGTTGTTGAAGATTCTTAATTTTTGTTTAAAATTGTTCTCTTAGGTTAAAAATCTAATTATTTTGTTGGAAATTCTTTTTTGGCCGAATTAAACTGATGTGATCTAAAGTTAAAATTATTTTAATTTTAGATCCATTTTTCGTAGAAATTTTTTTGTTCGTTGAAAACTAACTTTTTTAACTAAAAATTGAACTATTTCAGATTAGGTAGAAAATTGATTTTTCGTTAAAAATTTGTTGTTTTTTTTTGCTGAAAATTAACTTTTTTAACTGACAATTTAACTATTCCAGATTTGGTAGAAAGTTAATCTTTTTAGGTTGAAAATTCGTCTTTTTTATTTGAAAATTCGTCTTTTTGGTGAAATATAATTGTTTTTGATTCAAAGTAAAAATCTTTTTTGTTTGAGATATCAACTATTTCATTTTTCGTTAAGAATTCGCCCACTTTGGTTTAAAATTCATAATTTTAGTTTAAAATTGATTTTAATTTATTATTTTAAGTTAAAATTCAAAAAGCAATTTAATTCAGTTGAAAATTCGTCTTTTTGGTTTGAAAATTCATCTTTTTTTGGTAGCAGTGTTATCTTTTTTGGTTAAGAATGTGACTGTTTGGTTACAATTAATTTGTTTTGGCTGAGGAGTTACTATTTTGTTAAAAATGGTTTCGTTTTTTTTGGTTAAATATTAATTTTTTAAATTGAAAATTAAACTATTTTGTTATAAATTAATGTATTTTGTTACAGATTTGACTTTTTTGTTAGAAAATTAATCTTCTTCGTTGACAATTCATCTTTTTGGTTGAAAGTTGAACTGTTTTGTTATAGCTTTTACTTTATCTATTTTTTGGAAATGTAATAATTTTACTCCAAATGTTAGGAATTTAAGGCGTTACAAATTTAATCTAGTAATAAAAAAGAAATTAATTTAATTCAATTTTTATTTAATTGTTAGTATCCACATTAATTTGATTAAAAATAATTTATTCCCCTATTTTCGTGGAAAATCTCCTTATTTCTCTGATTTTCAGTTATTGATACAAGTGAAAAGCAATAATTCAAACTGTTTAAATGATAAAATTGTTTAAATGATTTCGCTGATTTTCAGTTATCGATACAACTGAAAAGAAATTATTCAAATTGCTTAAATGTTTGACCGGTCAAACATGGAGCGATAATTTGTTTTATATTGAAGCAATCAAAATTGTACCTTGTATTTTCAAAATTATAATTTTTTTTTAAAGACTTAAGAAAGCTCTCCATAGTGATCAATTTAAAATTTCAAATGGCTTAAAGAAAAAACTTGAAATTGAAGACTTGACAAGATTGAACAATTCCAAATGGCAAATTTCAAGAATCCGAAATCGGAAATTTAAAAAAAAATTTTAATATGACTAAACTCCCATCTATTTTTTAATTATTTCAACCTTGCAGCAGCTTTTGTTCTCTCGACAACGACGATCAATAAATTGATCGACAAAACCGTATTGAAAGTGGGAATAATAATGCGAAATAGAAGAAAGGTTTTTATGAAACCGTGTCGTTAGCGAAGAATAAACCTACACGAGCATGCATACACACGCGCCCCATTATTTACGGGAGTTCTCATTCAGTGACAAAGCTAGTCGTTATTCGACGGCAGTTCCTTTTTTTAGAAACATTTTACAGTTAGGTACATAACAAGAAAGATAAATACATAGTTTATTTCTTCAAAATCAATGAAAGGAACCTTGTTTATTGTGACGCAGTAACCGGCAGAAACCCATTATTTTTTTAATGTGTTTTTTTAATCGTTTTAGGCGTGAAAAATATTGAAATGCCTCGGATTGTTCGACTTTTTCGAAGAAACTTGCCAAATTGTATTGTTTGAAATTCAGAAGTTAAAGAATTGAATAATTTCTCATTGAAGTTTCATTGCAAACATTAATATTTGAACATTTTTAAGTCGAAACCGTTCCCAGGGTGTTTACCGGCCCGGGAAATCGGGAAAAGTAGGAACTGAGCAGGAATTTCATCAGGGGGGAAGTTTAAAGTAGTTTCAAATATATTATCACTTGAATTCTTAGTTATAACAGGGAAATTTTTAAGAAACAAACACAAAAAGTTGTGAAAATTTAATAAACAACAATTTTTGTGGCAGGGGATATCAGTAAATAATTTTTATTTGGACTTTGAGACAGGGAATTTTATAAAAGATTTATAATTCTGAGTTGGGACAGGGGATTTCAGTAAAGAAATATAATTTCGGCAATTGGGACAGGGAATTCTTATTGATTATTTTTAAACTGTGAAAACCTGGAAATCTCTTTGAATTTTTCAGGAGAACCTTGAATTTTTTTTAGTAGCTTTTAAAAGAGTTATTTTATTAAAATGCGAAGAGTAATTTAAATCTTTCAGTCTAGTATGAAAGAAACTTTGTTCAGAAGATGATAATTAATCTTTTGTTCATTACAGAATAAATAGATTTCAAGGCACTTTTTGTACACTGTACCAGTTATATTATAAATTGCAATGAATTAATTGTAATATTGGAAATAATTCTATAATTTTTTAATTTCATTTTCACTAATGTAGAATGTTAAAGTATACATTTTTTGTGATATTCAACATACAAATTATAAAAATTGTTAGTTAAAAATTTATGTGTTAGTTCAGTTTCAGAATTACGATGAGCCATGGCTATACAACGTATTTTTCGAGGGGTTGACCGCTCGGTTTTTAAGTGTACTCCAGATTTCAAAAGGTTACAAAATATTTTTTAACGTTTCAAAATATTTTAAAGATTTAAAAATATTTAAAAGGATTCAAAATATTCAAAAGGATTTAGAACATTTCAAAACAGTTTCACGGATTTCAAAGATTTGAAAAAGGCGTACGCACCAAGATTTAAAAGGTTTCACAACAATTGCACAAAAATTTAAAAAAATTCAAAAGATTTGAAGGATTTCAAAGATTTAAAAAAGGGTACAGTACACCAGGTTTCAAATATATCAAAACATTTCTTAAGTTTTCGAAAGATTTTAAAAGATTTTAAAGTATTTCACAACGATTTAACATAATTCAATGATTTCAAGAAATACACAAGATTCCACTAAGATTTCAGAGATTCAAAAAGGCGTGTACAGTAGATTTAAAAGATTTCATAAAAATTTCTCAAAGATTTTGAACAATTCATAAAGATTTCAAAGATTTAAAATAGGCATACACCCCAGATTTCAAAGATTTCGAACGTTTCACAAAGGTTTTAAAAATTTCAAAAGATTTCAAGGATTTTGATGATTTTAAACCCTATTTCTAAGATTTCAAAACATTTCAAAAATTCGAAATGATTTCAAATTTTTTAAGAAGGTTTCTCAAGATTTCACAAATATTTCAAATATTTTAAAGATTTCAAATTAATAAAAACGATCTCAGAAAGATTTCATCAATATTTAAAAGATTTCATAAAATTCCATAAACATTTCAAAATAATTCAAGAATTTCAAAGATTTCAAAAAGATTTAAAATATTTCAGTGGTTTCAAGCGAATACAAAAGATTTCGGTGATTTCAGACTAACACAAAAGATTACACAAACAAAGATTAAAAAAAGATTTCACAAATATTTTCATCAAAAACCTTTCAAAGATTTAAAAATATTCCTAAAGATTTTACAACGACGGCTTATGTTCAAAAAATTAAGAATTTGTTTGTTCATGGTTCTGCTTTCTTCAGAAATTATTATCCAATAAAAAATAAAATGGCTTATTTTTTACATTTATAAGAAACGTTTATTAAAAAAAGGAGTCGAGAAAAAACTTGATTTCTCAACCTGGAAAACCTGGAAAAGACATTGAATTTTGTTCCTAAGAATCTCTGGACACCCTAGTAATGAAATATAATTTTGGCTCTTGAACAGGACATTTCGTAAAGGATTATAATTTGAACTTCAGGACAGGGTGTGTCCGCAAAGAATTAGAATTTTGTCTTTGGGACAGAAAATTTTCGTCAAGAATTATAATTTTAATGTTAGGTTCACTGTAGAACAGAAATTTTCATTAAGAATTAAACATTTTACTTTAGGGCAGGGACTTTTGGTAAATAATTATAATTCCGATTTTCAATAAACGAGGTTATATAAACGATGTTTGACACTAAAATCATTTTTTGTTATTTTTAGTGGATTATTTTTATTGGACCAATTTAGATTTGATTCGTAGAAGTATTTTTAGTTCCGAAATATAATAGAAAATGTTGTAACTAATATAATTGTTGCAAGAAACGTGGAATTTTTCAAGTGAATTTGATTGTGATTTTGAGTATGGATGGAGAGTAAATAAATCAAATATACCACAAAATTCATGAAAATGTAATTGTCTAAATGGATTGGTTCATAATCACCCACGAATTCTAATTTTTACTTTGGAAGAGGGAATTTCGTAAAAAATTATGATTTTTTCTTAAAACATGTTATTTTAGATATGCAACGTGAAATTTTGCAAAATAATTTGATTTTAAAGGCTTTACAATCACAAAAGCATCCAAATTAAAAGGTACTTAAATAAAAAATTTTTGAAGAATAATATTCACAAAAATATTTTTTATTTATGATTATAAATAGAGTGGTCCAAATTTTTTTCGAATTTTTATGTACATCGCCCAAAATTTATTCGAACCCGCAAAAAAATAAATTGTTTTTTTGTTGTTGAAAAATGGTATTTAGAGGTTCCGCAAGCCTCATGATGTTTAACATGTATTTCCCATAAAGAAGAAGTTTTTGTAAATTTTATTCAGAATCTTCAATATTAGGTGTGACTTAAAACTCAACATTTCTCTTCACAATTATCCATAGTATACGAATTAAAAATTGCTTTTTAAATATTAACCCTGTGAGTCTGTTTTATAGGGCCCCAAAAAGACCCCATTAGTGAAAAATTGAGTTTTGCACATTTTTGATGCTAATTGTGATTTTTTTGTGACGTTTTTTAGATAAAAATCGCTTCTGATACATAAAATATTATTTTACACGTAAACATCTAATTATCCGTGTAAAGTAGTATTTTGGGTATCAGGACCATTTTTTATTTAAAAAACCACAAAAAAATCATAATTAGCCCCAAAAACTCACCAAATCCAATTTTTCACTTATGGGGTTTTTCGGGACCCTATAAAACAGACTTATGGGGGTGATACTTAAAAAGTAATTCTTGACTCGTATTCCATGTCTAATTGTGAAGAGAAATTTTGTGTCAAATCGATTCACCTGACAATAACGATTCAGAATAAAATTTACAAACACGCCTTTTTTCTAATGGGTAATACGTGTTCTTCATGGGGCTTGCGGAACCTCTAAATATCATTTTTTTTTAAGTATTCATTTTTTTGTTGATTCGAACAAATTTGGGGGCGAAATGCATAAAAATTCGAAAAAAAATTCCGATACATTTTTAGACTACTCTGAATTGATTACGTTTTTTTCTGTCATTTGATTAACCCTGAACTCCTTTTTGACTGTCTCACTAACTTCCATTGAATTTAAAATGCGTGATTTCAAAATTAACAAGGTAATAATTATGTATGCTTCATCGCATTCAAACCAGATATGTATTGACCACTAGAGCGACTGCTCCTTTGCTCTCAAATATATTTTTATTTTCTCTCTTCTCTCCTTTTGTGGTACTCATTTTTTTATTTCGGTCGTTCTTAAAACCTCGCATGTAATTAGAAAGTCGTTGAACCTTAGAATGGTGCTTTGCAAGAAGGGTTAAAAGAAGCTCGCGTGTCTTATCCTTCTCTCTCTCTCTCTTTCTCTGCACATATTCTTTTTTGTTTTCTCCTCTTTTTGTCTTTCCTTGTTAAGGTTGACACATATACTCGTGTCCACGCACGACATCAATGCCACTAGTGCAAGAAAGATTCGAATTAGAATTATTATTATTATTACATGGTGTATCTACTAGGGTGGTACAAGTTTTTTTTCGGATTTTGATGCATATCGCCTCCAAATTTGTTCGAATCAGCGAAAAAAAATAAATGCGTTTTTTTTGTTCAAGAAAATTATATTTAGAGGTGCCGCAAGCCCCATGAAGTTTAACACGTGTTTCCCATAAGAAAAAATACTTTTTTGTAAACTTTTTTCAGAACCGTTAATATCAGGTGAATCGAGAAAAAACTTAACATTGCTCTTTACCATTAATTAGCCTTGGAATACGAATAAAAAATTAGCTTTTGAACTTTAACCCCATAAGTATGTTTTGTAAGGTCCTAAAAAAATCCCCGTAAGTGAAAAATTGGATTTTGCGAGTTTTCGGCGCTAATTACGATTTTTTCCAGCTTATTTAATACAACTTGTCTCGAATTTATAAAAATACTACTTAGGCTGATACTTGGATATTAAAGTGAATTGGTTAAACAATTAATTATTGTTTATAGCAATTTTCTCGCAGAATAGAGTAAGAAAGTCGCGGTATTTTTCCGAACTTTTCCACTTTTTGTCCACTTTTTAATTAGAGTGAGGTTATAATTAATAACTCAAGTTAACAAACATAATTTTTTAAACAGTCTATTATTATTTTTAATAATATTCTGTTTAAATAATCTTAGAAAGTTGCAGTTCTTCTGAAATATTCAACTTTTTGACAACTTTTACTTACAACGAGGTAATAATTGATGAAATTTAACAAACAAAATTGTTATATCAAATTATTGTTTATAACTGTCTGCTTCTATAGTAATGCTAGGTAGTTGTTGTTTTTTCCTGAATTTTCTACTTTATGTCAACTTTAACTCAGAGCGAAAAAATGATTGATGCAATTTTCCACTTTTTGTCCACTTCTCAGATATAGGAACGTATTAAATAATGCCGTTTAACAAATATAATGGTTTGAATAAATTATTATTGTTTATTACTATCTTTTAAAGTAATGCTAGTTATTTGTGTTTTTTTCTGAAATTTTAAACTTTTTATCCACTTTTCTCTTAGTGAGATAATAATTAATGCAGGTTAATAAACATAATTATTTAAACAAATCATTATTGTTTATAACTATCTTCTCTTAGAATAATGCTAGAAAGTTGCAGCTTTTTCTGAAATATCGAATTTTCTCTGACTTCTTAGTTAGAGACAAATAATAAATATTAATATTAATTTTAAAAAAAGGCTCTCAGTAACTACTTCAAGGAAAATTTACATTTAGTATAATCCATACAGAAATTTTAAAGAATATTATAAATAATATTTTAAATATCTTTCATTTTAGAAAAATATTTTCAACAAAAAAGAAAGCGATTGTTTAAAAAATTATTTTCTCCAATGTCTATTTCTTAATTGTCCACAAAAATTGGACAATTTTAGAAAAAACCTCCACTTACAATAGAATATTCACATCAGAATATTATTGTAATTAATAATAAATGGTTTAAACAATTATTTGTATTTAAATTATTTGAATATTGCTTTGCTCTAACTGAAAAGTTAAAAATAAGTTTAAAAAATCGCAAAAAACCGTCACTTTCTAAATAATTATCTAAGAGAAGGTAGTTATAAACTATAATAATTTTTTGAAATTATTTAAACCTTTCTTTAAAGACAACAATTTAAAAACACAAAGTTAAAAAATTTCAGAAAAATCGCAAATATCTAGCATTAATATAGGAGAAGATTGTTATAAACAATAATTTGTTTACAAAATTATGTGTACTAAATTACAGTAATTAATACCTTAATCTAAGTGAAAATTTTATAAAAAGCTTAAAATGTCAGAAAAAACCACAACTATGTAGCATTACTATAGAAAAAGATAGTTGTAATTGATAGTAATTTGTTTAAATAATTATTTTTGTTGAATTATATGAATTATTATCTTGTTCGAAGTCAAAAGTGGACAAAAAGTTGAAAATTTCAGAAAAAACCTCAACTTTCTATCATTAACCTAAGAGAATATTGTTATAAATAATAGTTGATGGCTTAAACAATTCATGTATACATATAATTGTCATTAGAAATTAGTATTTTTATATATTAGAAATAATTTCTATTTTTAAAAAAGTCAAAAAAATCATAATTAGTCTAAAAAACTGGCGTAACCCAATTTATCACTTATGGGGTTTTTTGGCACCCTACAAAAACAGACTTATGAAGGTGATATTTAAAGTTTAATTATTCATATGTATTCGATAGCTAATTGTGAAGAGAAATGTTAACATTTCATCTCAACTTTGTGAATAAAATTTACAAGGACATCTTTTTTTCTTATAGGAAATACATGTTAAATTTCATTGGGCTTGCGGAACCTCTGAATATAATTTTCTTTCACAAAAAAATGTATTTATTTTTTTGCGCATTCAAACAAATTTGAGGCTATATGCATGAAATTTCCTGACATTTCCAGGTTTTTTTAATCAGAGCTGCTGATAAAAAAAATTTTCCATTTTAAACACTTTCAGTTATTTCAAATAATTAAATTCTAAACGTTTCTATTCAGAAAATAATAATATAATTTCAATTTTGGTACGAATAGCTGGATTTGTTTGGTAACAATTTCAGGGGAAAGGGACTTTTTGAACAGAAATTTCGATAGAAATAGTCAGATTTTTCGCTACACATAGACACTTCGTTTGAAATTATCCTACTTTTGAAATTTTTAAATGAAATAATTGAATTTCGAAATCCTTCAATTCAAATTAAAATTGTTCGATTTTGAACACCTTGAATTAGATATGGTACAATTTAAAATCCTTTCAAATGAAACTATCCAATTTTCAATATTAGTCTGAAATTTTTTAATTTCAAGTGCTACTGATAAGGAATTTGACAATTTCAAATTATTCCATTTTAAGGGCATGTGATACTTCTACGTGTGGAAAATCAGGTTCAGTTCCCCCGGGTTTTTGCCCTCAAAAATTAAAAT
>JAUELO010000298.1:5304314-5317977 GCA_032357855.1 Amphibolips quercusostensackenii | reverse complement strand
TTTTAATTTATATTTTTTTAATGATATTTGGGAGTATCCATTAATTACGTAAGGTTGGGGGGGGGGGGGGGTCCGGCTAATTTTATTTGAGTTCCTCATTTTAATTTCAGGCCTCACAGACCGGTCCCTATATCCCCTATTTTGAAGATGTGTTCCCTATGTCACTTCATGTGCCTTTAAATTCTCCTTTCAATTTCTTTAAATGTACATCCTTCAAAAGTTTGGAAAATACTTCGGTATCTCTTGAAATCCTTTAATTTACTTTAAAGTTTCGTTACTTCTCAAATAAGTCGAAATCTCTTAAAATATGTTGAAATCCCTTGAAATCATACAAATTCTCATGAATCCTAATAATAGAGGAGGGAGAGGGGTCTAAAATTACAAAAATCATCCTCATGTAATTAATGGACGTTCTCTTTTAAGGTTTGTTAAATTCGAACACATTTTCACACGGTGAGAAACTAAAAACCTTAATTATTACAGCTTTATTTTCAGATTTTAGATAGATAGGTATCAATTTTGATGAAAAGTAATTGGTGTCCTCTTCCTGTTATTATCTTTCTAATTATACATCCAGGATAAAAAAAATGCCGTCACAATAATCTTGAGCATTTCCTGTTTCAAGAAAACGCTGTTAAGCCTGGATCTGAATTCATTATCTAATTAATTGATCCGTAGCCATATCATGAATCATTAACCCCATTTTCATAAAGCGACTAATTAGCAGTTATGAATGGGAAATAAAAATTAATTAACATTTAGCGAAGTCGATTTTCCAGAAACAAATTACTTCGCTGATTAGCAATATTATTAATCGACTCATTGACTCAGTCAGTGATATTATTTATTACCGCCCTCGAGAAATGCGTTTCTTTTTAGTCTAAATTTCTCCTATTGTTCAGTGCAGGCAATCAAGCATGAAATTAAAAGAAAATTAAAGTATACTTTCGCGCATAAATTACTAGAACTATTATCGTTTGACTTTTATTGGCTAAAAATGAGATATCGTCTTTAGAAACTAATTTGCATACAATGTGATGGGCATCATATATGTTAATTAATTTTTGCTTGTTGAGAAACGTTTAATGATAACTTTTTGACGAGTTAAGGGTGTCCACTGACTGGAAAAAAACAATGCATTTTTTTCAAAACCGAAAATTTTTCAGATTTGTTTATACTTTTGCAATAAATATCGTCTCGCTCACTAATCACAATTTCAAAGACATTTTTTGAAATTGTGATTAGTGTTATGAACCATTTCCGTTGAAATATCGAAGATGACTTTATATTTAAAATTTTATGTTGATTTAACTTAGTACATAATTATATAGGCAACCTAAATTTATATAATTAATTACTAATAATTGGCTAATTCTTTTTAATTAAAAAGACTACTATTATATCTTTGGTTCAGAATTGATCTTTTTTTGGTTAAAATTTTACTATTAGTTCGAAATCTTACTTATTTTGTTGAAAATTCAACTGTTTTGTTTAAAGGTCATCTTTTTGGTCGAAAATACAACTATTTTGTTAAAAAGTCATCTTTTTGGTTGAAAAGATTCATATCTTTTGGTTGAAAGATAATTATTTTTATTTGAAAAGGCTACCATTATATTCCCGGTACAGAATTCATCGCTTTTTTAGTCGAAAATTCAACTATTTTATTAAAAATTCGCCTTTCTGGGCAGAAAATCCGTCCTTTGGATTAAAAATTCATCTGTTGGTAGAAAATTTATATTTTTTTAGTTGAAAATTCATCTTTTTTAGTTGAAAATTCATCTTTTATGGGTGAAATTTAATTCTTTTAAATTGAAAAGTTTACTATTATAGTTTTGGTCTAGAATTCATCTCTTTTCGATAAAGTATCTGCTATTTGGATCAAATTTGAACTGTTTTGTTAAAACTTCAACTATTTTGTTAAAGATTTATCGTTTTTTGTATAGGATTAAACTGTTTTGTTAAACATTCATCTTTTTGGATAGAAAATCCCTCCTTTTGGATTGAAAATTTATCTTTTGGTAGAAAAGTCGTATTTTTTTATTGAAATTTAATGCATGTGAAGTCTGAAATCAATTGAAAATAATTTACACAAAATGTTTAATTTTTTCCAAAATTTATATAATAGAGTTTAAAGATTCGAATAGTGAATTATTATTTTTTGCTCTGGATTTAGTATTCATTTTTGTGAATATATTCAAGGAGAGTGACCTGTTGTAGAGTGGCAGTGTGAATTGCACTTTGCAATCTCCTAATCTAAATCTAAATTCTGAGTTATAAGTCATGTGAGTCAACATCCGCTTAAAAAACGCCGTCTGTGCAAGTTGAGCGTCTGGGCCAAACTTTATACACTTAAACTCCTTTCTTTTACCGTAGGTTGTTAATGATAATATTTGTAAATTCAGCTCATAAGAAAGCTATTTTTAATTTTCATGAAAATTAAAAAAGTTATATGCTTTTCAACATTTCGAAAATTTTCAAAAAATACCAAAAACTATTTTTCTGATAGATTAAGAAATTCTAATAAAAATTTTCGACTAGATATAAAATATATTTAGAAACTATCCCAGTGCACTTTTTCGATTAGACAAAAATTCAGAAAGTTAGAACATTTTCAAAATTTGATGCAAAATTTTTAAAATTTTTTTAGAAATTTTAGTCAAAGTTTCTGATACATGACAAAAAGACTTGCAAATTATTTTAATGGCATTTTGAATTCCGATGAAAATTGGAAAAGTTATGTGCTCTTCGACATTTTGAAAATGTTCAACAAATTTAAAAAAAAAAACAATTTTTTGATATATAAAGGAATTTCGGTATAAATTTTTACTAGAGTCAAATATCTTTTGATACTATCCTAATGAAATTTTTTATTAGAACAAAATTAAAAAAATGAGATAATTTTCAAAATTATGCAATTTTTATTTTTAAGAGATCCGTAAGTTTTTATCTTGATCTTCAGTAGATTTCAACAAGATTGATAAATTATCGTAATGAAAAATTTCAATTGGACGCAAATTTAAAATGTTTTAGATCATTAATAATCAAGTAGATTAGCTACATCGGGATATTTTTAAAGAGGCAGTGAAATGACTTTTAATATGATTTTTAAACTGATTACTAATTTTTGTATAGTTGACTTAGAATCGAACTTTAAACGAAGCCAGTGGTGCAGTCGTTGCCTGGTGGGCCCTGTCGCCGCCAGGGTACTTCTTTCGAACAAGAGTCGTACAAAAAATCGTTCTACGCAGTATCAAGAACTTAATTTTAGGACAGTATTAAAAATTCACTTTATTGGTTGAAGAATAAACCATTTTGTTGGAAATTTATATTTTTTTAAATTGAAAATTAAGTACCTTAATATTGAAAATTGAACTATTCCATTTTGGCTGAAAATTGATCATCTTTCGTTGAAAATTCAACAAAAGAATAATAATATTAATAATAAACAGTGGTGTAGTCAAGGCCTGGCGGGTATTGGCGCCGCTAGGGTACTTTTCTCGAAGGCTTGGCGGCACCAGGCCGCTTTCTTATTGCACGAAAAATTGTGCTAGTTGACATTCATAGGGGTATTTACACAGTATTAAGTATTTAATTTTGACACAGTGTAAAATCCACTTTATGTCAGCAATACGTTAAAAAAATATATTTATCGCAATGGATCATAGATCATGTTATTATACGAAATTTTCTGACTACAGTGACTCATGTTTGTGGGATTTTTTCAACTTGTAAATTGATATTGTTGACTGAATTAATTTTAAATCGCGCAGATAATCTATACTGAAGTCGCAGAATTATTTGCTACTCAAATATGTTGTTTTTCAAAGGGATTAAGACGACACGTCTTACTGATTTGTCAAAAATGTTTATAATTTTTGTTTAAAGTGTGATATTCTTTAATATAATATAGGCATTTAACTTTTCATTCTGATTCTAATACGACTTCTTCTCCTTTCTTCAAGTTCTTTGGAAAATTTAAGAAATTCAGAAGTGAAAAAATAACGGAGGGTTTTTTCAACATTGTTCAAAGCCAATTTATTCAAAATTCCGCTGTTTTTTCTTGATTTTTTTTAGATTCTGAAAAACAAAAATTCACATTTTTGCCAAAATGACACAAGATACGAACAAAGTCAAAAGAATAAAATTCTTTCTCTAAAAAAGTTCTACAAAAATGTCTCTTGACGCTTTTTTATATCTCGTTATTTTCCAGAATTTTGAAAAAAAAAGTCTTGAAAGATTTTTTTTTAACAATACAATATCACGGTGTCATACAGAAGTACAGAAGAAATAATCGATACTCCCCATTTGTTCTAACTTACTTACTTATTTTTCAACCAAAGCGTTGTTAAAACTATTGAATTAAGTCCTTTATGGGTTTTCACCACTAGATACAATTGTATTATTGAGAAAAAAATTAATATTTTAGGATTTCATACGTATTTGCGCGAAAATCTCGAAAAGAAAACATTTTTTCACTTTTTTCATATTTTGTGTTGTTTTGGCAAAAAATGTGAATTTTCGTTTTTCAAAAAAACAAAAATTCTCTCTTCTCACGAAGGCGTGGGCGCAGGACAGAATATCATGACATATACTCTCTACATCAGGATCAATCTAGAAAAGAATCAAGAGAAAAAAGACTGTGGAATTTTGAATATATTGACTTTCAATATTTTCAGAAAAACCGACCGTCATTTTGTCACTTTTGAACTTTTTTTCTAAATTATCTAACCGATTCCGAAAGAGGAAGAGAAATTCTTTAAGAATCAGAAGTGAAAAGATAAATACACCGTTTTGGTTGTAAATTTTTTTTTTTTGGTTAAGGATTCAACTATTTTGTTGAATTCGTCTTTTTTGTTCGAAAATTAAACTAATTGTTTGAGGGCTAAACCACAAAAAAATTTCATTCTTTGTTGTTAAAGATTTATTATTATAGTTAAACATTCATCTCTTTGGTTGAAAACTTGTTATTTTTTTGGTTGAAAATGAATTTTTTTACTGAAAATTAACTATTCCAGTTGACGATTCATCATTTTAGTTGGAAATACATCTCTTTGTTTGAAAGTTGAACTATTTTGTTAAAAATTGATCTTCTTGATTCAACGTTCATATCTCAGGTTGAAAATTTAAACTATTTTGTTGAAGGTTAGTTTTTTTTTTAATTTAACTTTTTTAACTGAAAATGTATCTTTTCCATTTTTGGCTCAAAATTTATCTTTTTTAGTTGAAAATTCGTCTTTTTTGGTAGAAATTTTCTCTTCTTAGTTTAAACTTTCCTCTTTTTTTAATTAAAAATGCAACTGCTTATTTAAAACTTTATATTTTCGGGTTGCGAATTCTACTGTTTTACAGAAAATTCTTCGTTTGTCTTGAAAGTTCAATAATATGGATGAAGTTTTTTTCTTTCTTGTCTAAAAAATCTTTATTTGTATAAAATTCGTCTTCTTGATTTAAAAATTAAACTTTTTTATTTTAATTTAGTTTTTTGTTGCACAATAATTTTTTTTACTGAAACTTGAACTTTTCCATTTTTGGTTGACAATTGATCTTTTTTGATTGAAAATTGATCTTTTTAGTAAAAAATTCGTCTTTTCTATTAGAAATTTATTCTTCTCGTTTAAAAATTTGTCTTTTTATTGAAAATTTAATTATTTTATTAAAAATTTAACTCTTTCGTTGAAAATTACACTATTTTGTTAAACATTTTTTTTCTTGCTTGTTGAAATATCAACTGCTACATTTTTCGTTCAGAATTCAACTTTTCAGGTTGAAATTTCAACTATTTGGTTCGAATTGCAACTGTTGTTGCTTGATATCTTTTTTGTTTTAGAATTCGACTGGTAGGTTAAAGATTCATCTTTGTAGGTTGAAAATTTAACTTTTATTGAAAATTAGTTGTTTTTTTTTTGTTGGAAATTCACTTTTTTTACCGCAAATTGAAATTTTCCATTTTTGGTTGAAAATTTAACTTTTTTAGTTGAAAGTTTATCTTTTTTTGGTTGAAAATTTATCCTTTTTAGTTGAAAATTCGTCTTTTTTGGTAGAAATTTAGTCTTCTAGGTTGAAAGTTCGTATTTTTTTTTGAAAATGTCATTATTTTGTTGGAAATTCAACTATTTTTTCATTTTTTTTGGGTTAAAATATCAACTACTACATTTTTCGTCAAGAATTCACCTCTTTGGGTTGCAAATTCAACTGTTTTATACTAAATGCAACTAATTGGTTAAAAAAATAATTTTTGGGGTTGAAAAATCAACTATTTGGTTTATAATTGAACTAATTTGTAAAAAAGCATCGCTTTTTATCGAAAATTTAAATTTTTTGTTGAACTTTTGTCTATTTGGAAATAAATGTCCTTTTGGATTGAAAATTCTTCTTTTTTTGTTTGATGTAAATAAATAAATTTAAATCAGGGTAAAGTCACGAATTTTTGAAAATAAAGTTTTGCGGACACCCTGTTTTCGAAAAAATTGATAAATTAATCATAGACTTGGAAAAAGCCTTTTTATTGTTATTATTATACCATTAAGCCACATCCCTTTCGGGATAAGCGTGACTCACTCGGTTCTCGCACCGATACAGGTCAATGCAGATACAGATCAATCTCTCGAGCAATCACCCCAGACAAAGAGCTTCACAAGGTCATCATACGTCATATATCACACAAAAATACGCTTACTGACCGATAAACCCATAGTAAGATTCATACTCTTCATTCTAATCACATCCACTAAGTTAAGCTCTCCACGCGGGCCCATTAGTATCTAAGGTCCTTAGTTTCAGACGTCCCGCACTCAAGATTCTGAAAAGACGAATGCGAAGTTAATCTAGTAGATAAAAATCTGGTTGTAATTTAATCGTTCCAGTTTATAGAACTTTTATAAGCATGTGTGAAACGTTCTGAGGGAATGCATCTCGCTCGCACGTTCAGGCGTCGATTGCCTCTTTTTTTTCACTTTGGCAGAACGGAAACGGTTTATAATACATTGATACAACAATACCGGTGGGAGAGTCGCCTGTAACAAGCATTCAAAGATCTTCCAAGATCGCACTAGATTTCAAACTCGTGGGAGTTTGCACTGTGTCTCTTTCAAAAGTCCTACGTCTGGGTTTACAGGATGTGAAATTCATGAAATTTCTTATTTCACTCTCAACTCTAACAAGGCTGTCTACTCATGTGGTAAACCTGGAAAAAGTGGAATTGTCAGGGAATTTTTATATAACTAGAAAAACATGGAAATGTCAGGGCATTTTTTTTATAGTCAGGGAATTTTTTCAAAAGTGTGCTTAAATTTGCTTGAAATAGAAATGTTGTATTAAATGAGATAAAAAGATATTTTGATTCATTAGTAGCTCATAAACATATTCCAAGAAGAAAAAGTTTTGTATTGAATAAGAAACATGTTTTTTTTCTGAATAAAGTTTGAATATGGAGCCCGCTCGCGGCATTTTTCGCCAAACGCATAGATTGGCTATATCTTTTTGACGTCATTCTTCGCAGGAAAATTCAAACTACCTAAATTATGCATTTTTTAAAAAATAAAAATGATTCATACACATGCATTTCAATGTATAAATGTCTATATCTTTTTTTGCGTATTGTTCAGTCTGCTTATCGCACTGTTCTGAAGTACCAAATTTCCCTTATTTTGCGGTACACTAATACAAATTTCATTCGGGTCTTCATCCTCCCTAGAATCACATTCAGGCACAAAAAACATTTCTTAGCTAATAATCTATCTTTTGGGAATTCATCGATTTCCAAATCTATTCTTTGTTTATAACGTTAATACCGTTTGATTCGGCTTTTGTTTTTGATTTCTCGTTTTTAGGCATTTGCAGGTTAGTTTAGACAATCGCCTGGATCAGCTGTCAAGTACAAAGCCGCGGTGGACGCGATACCAGATTGGTCAAAATTTTGAAAAGTAACATGACGGCTGAAGTGGTCTGATTAGTGGTCGGTTGTATATCTTAGTGACGTCACGTCTGTTTGAATTTAGCCAAATAGACGTAAACAAGATTTTTTTTTTCAAAGTATTAGAAACCTAAAAAAGATTTTTTTTTCTCCATAAGTTATTTACTGCTTTCAGTTTCTAAAAATATGTTTATCTCATTTCATGCAACATCCCCATTATTTAAAATTATATAATAATGTTTTTTCATTTGTAGCTTTACATTATGGTTACAAATTCAAGTATTTGGTTGAAAATTCGTTCTTTTTTAGTAGAAAATAAATCTTCTTGGCGGAAAATTCATATTTTTGCTTAAAAATTTCAGAGTTTGGTTGCAATTTTTTTCCTATCTTGATTAAAATTTAAAATCTGTTTTTGTGGAAGGCTCCTAATTATAATTGGAAATTCATCTCTGGTTAAAAATTTTATAATTTTGTTGCATTTTTTTTGCTCGCAAATCAATTTTTTAACTAAAGATTGAACAATTTCATATGAAAATCAGTTTTTTTAGTTGGAAATTTTTGTCTTGACATAAAAATTAACTAATCCAGTTAAATATTCCATAATTTTAGTTAAAAATTCATCTCTAGTTGAAAAATATTTTTTCAACTGAAAATGTAGCTATTCAATTTTTGCTTAAAAAATTTATCTTTTTTATTTTAAAATCCATGCTTTTTGTTGAAAATTCCTCTATTTTGGTGGAAAATTAATCTTATTGTTTGAAAATTCATCCTTTTGATTAAAGATTTAACTAGTCTAGTTTATTTCAGCTGAAGATTTATCATTTTTGTTGAAAATCCAACTATGCTTGGTTTAAATTTAAACTTTTTTTATTCAAATAATTTTTTTGGTTAAAGATTCATAATTTCAATTGTAAATTCATCTTAATATTTGGTTCGTAATTGAAGTTTTATAGCCGAAAATTCATGTAGATTGTTAAAAATTCGTCTTTTTGATAGAAAATTAATCTTCTGGGTTGAAAATTCATATTTTAGGATAAATATTTAACCATTCCATTTGAAGATTCATAATTTTATTTGAAAATTCATCTCTTTGATTAAAACTTCATCTCTTTAAAACTGTCGAATTTATTTATTTCAACCAAAAAATACGACTTTATATCATAAAAGATGAATTTTTAATCCAAAAGGAGAAATTTTCTACAAAACAGTTAAATTTTCGACCAAAAAAGATAAATTAAAAAAAAATTCAGTAAATTAGTTGGATTTTTAACCAAATGCTTGAATTTTCTGCCTACAACGAAGCATTTTCTACCGAATCGTGGAATTTTCAAATAAAAAGATTAAACTTTAACCAAAAGCAGTTGATATTTCAACAAAAAAGTAACAAAACAAATTGTTCACAAAGCAATTAATACTTCAAAAAAATAGTTGAATTTTAATCAAAAAGACGAATTTTTTAACAAAATGCAGGAATTTTCAACTGAAAAACATCAATTTCTAACTAAAAATGGAAAAGTTAAGTTTTCAGTAAAAAATTTTGTTGGCAAAATGATGAAATTTTTAACCAAAAAGATTAATTTTCAACTACTATGATGAGTTTTTCAACAAATGGACCAATTTTCACCAGATAAAGATTTTTCAGTCAAGAAAGAAAAATAAGGTCATGCAGATTGTTAAACTTTAAATCAAAAAACGAATTTTCTGTAAACATTATAACGTTCAATCCGAAAATATGGATATACAACAAAATAGTTAAATTTTCAACCAATGAAATGAATCTTCGACTAATAAAATGAATTTTTAACAAAGTAGTTCAACGTTCAACCAAGTAGTTTAATTTTAAATTAAAAAAAAAAGTTCAGCGAAACAGTTCAACTTTTAACCAATGAGATGAATTTTCAACTAAAATGATGAATCTTCAATTGGGTTACTTAAATTTTTAGTTAAAAAAAATTTCAACCAGAGACGAATTTTCAACACTTAATGTAATAATAGATATGTCAACTGAAAAATATTTTTAATTTTAATCAAAAATAATTAAATTCTCTTATTAGAAATTCTCGGCCTTTGCAAAATTTTTTTTTCAAAATCCTTGACTTTATCTGAAATAGGCAAAAAAGAACTTTTTATCCGCCCACGAAGCGGCAGTAAAATAGCACTTTATTGTATTGCGACGAGCGGCACGTAAAGTGACAACAAGGGGAAGAAGTGAGTGAGAAAGAGAAGGAAAAGGAAAGTGGAAAAGGGATAGTCAAAGGAAAAAGAGAAGGGGGAAGCAAAGGGTAGAGGGGAAAATGAAAGGGGAAGAGGAAAGCGGAAGGGGAAAAGTAAAGGGGAGAGGGCAAGCGGAAAAATTAAAGTGGGAAAAGGTAAAAGGGACAGGAAAAGGGGGAATGGGGAAATGGAAAACGAAAAGGAAAAAAGAAACGAAAAGAAGGAAAGGGGAAAAGGGAAAAGGAACGGGGAAAAGAGCATGGGAAAAAGGGGGAAAGGGAAAACAAAAGGGGAAAAGGAAGCGGAAGGGGAAAGGGGTGAATGGGAAGGCGGAAAAGGAAAGCGAAAAGAAAAGGAAACAGGAAAATAAGGAAAAAGGATAAAGGAAAAAGAAAAGGGAAAAATGGAAGAGAAAAGGCAAGGAGAAAAAGGAAAGGGGCCTATTTCAGATAAAGTATCGTATGCACCACGGCATTAAAGTTGTTTTATACTCGGATGCACTATTATCGTCTTCGACTTCGGCTCGGACGTTAAATTCTGAATCCTCGTATAAATTTCAACTTTACGACCTTGATGCATAATATATTATTAGTATTATAGTTTTTTATATCAAATTTTGTCGTCAGGAAAATAAAATTCATTAAAATAAACGTAAATATTAAATACATATTTGAATACTTTTGTGAGGTTGTATTATTAACTTGTGCACGTAAAGACATTAAATTTGATAATTTTAAATTCTAAATAAACTTTAGAATCTCTAAAAATAATTTTATCGTAAGATACAAAAGTCATATCTTCAAATGTTGAGCCTTTTAATCTAATAATTTAAAGTAGCCTAATAACTCATTGTTTTGGGAACAGGAGTGGTTTGTCTTTTTAAAATTTATTTTATTCTTTTTCCTAAAACTATTTGAATATCTACTAATAATAATTTATACTTAAAATCAACATTTTCTAATATAATTATTCAAGATAATATTGTTAACTTTGTTGCCTAATTGGTAATTCATAATCCAGTATTAAATTTTAAGTTTCTTAAGAATTTACGTATAAAAAAAAACTAACAGTATGAACATAGATCCTAGTAAGTCAAAATCTTCGCTTATACCACCTTCTTGGAGCCAGTGCTTCAAATTATTCTCTTAGTGAATGTCACGCTAAAGAAGCGGAAACGTTCAGTGAGCGTTTAAATCGACCACAATTAGTTGTGGGTGTCTCGATTCTGCCCTGAGCATTTGGAAAGAGCCCCGACGTGTTCTGAGCGTCCGGAAAGAGCCACAACGCGTTGTGGTGTGCCGGATTTTTAATTACGTCATTATTTGACATTTGGTTAATCGATGAATGTTGCATTTCAGCCAGCGTACCCCATATCATGGGGTACGGTGACCGTCATGTTACTGCCGTTTATTTAACGAATGTTAGCATTATCAAATAAAAATGATATAATAATTCTGGAAAGTGTAGTGTAACGAAGAAAAATTACTCCAGGCATTTTCAACTCTAATTTAATGTTTTCTCATTAACCAAAGTGAAGCATGTGTCAAAAGCAGTTATAACCTCTCACTCCCTGCTGTAATACATGGGCGCGCTGCGGCGCGGTGTCATGCCCCATATATGACGGCGCAAGATTTACTTAATTTTAATATATTTTAAACGTTTATAGAAACAAATCATGATATCAGAAGTTTAATAAAATACTTCACGTATTAAAACCTAACTTTTTCATGCTTTAAGTATTTCAAAAAATGCTGTAAGTACTTAATTTCTGCCAAAGACTTTTTCATCGGTTTCCGCCAAAACTGTTTTTTGATGATTACTCTTCTGAAGCATATTTTAAAACATAAATTAAATCAAATCCGTTTTCCTAAACAGAGAAAGCTATTCTATGTAAAAAAAAAACTAATATCGAAGTCAAAAAACGCGGGTGTTATTTGTAATTGTCACATGCCCCGTACCGGCACCATACCCCACTCACCACTATGAAGTTTCCACGATGCTTTTTGGCATATATAAAGTATCCACAACGGGTTCTGGAATATATAAAGTGTTCATAACGGGTTTTGGCACATATAAATGCGCTTTGAAACTAAAACTGCCTCAAAATGAATACAATACTCTTTTTAGTGAGGGCTATCAACTTGGCGTTTTTTTGTTATGACATTACGCGCTCTGGAAATTCTTGGTTTATAATGCATTTTGTTCATGTATTTCTATACGTGGTTCCTGGAAAATTCTTTGATATCAAGTTTTTTTTCTACTGAATAGGCCAACCATTTTTTTTTTAGAAAAAATGTCGTGTTTTTAAGGTATTAGCATTCTGTTATTTAATAATGATTTTTTGCTATCGATTGATAATAACTGATAATTTTCTAAACATATTAAATTAAGAAATGCATTTTCGGATATTTCGGAAGGTGAAAAGTGTGTCGAATTATGTATAATGTGTTACACCTACAGACAACACTTTATCATTTCAAATACATTTTTCTCTTCAATATGCTTATTTACTCCAAATAAATACACTTTTACAATCAAAAGGTTATTTTTCAGATAAAAATCTTTTTTCCCCTTTCATCTTTCCTTTAAATCTTTGCTCTCGAGCTTGTGTATAATAATAAAATAATACATTTACCGCATATTGCATACATTTACTTGAAGTAAACTTTATTATATTATACAAATATCATTATTTTTATTCAAAATTTGTTTTAATCTTAAAAAATTATTCACGAATCACGTGAAGGCAAAAATGATTTTGCTTGTAACATCGCTATTATTTAACAATTTTAATTCTTTTTTGGATAAAATAACTCTGTTTTATTATAAAGATAGTGCTACTTATTAAAATCTTGAAAGTTGACGTTGTAAAAGAAAAATTATGCAGAAAACAGTTTTGGCAACGAAAAAATGGAAGATTTGCTGTCAGGAATATAAAGTTTTCAGTGTTAATGGCAATACTTACAGTATGGAAATTTAATATTTTGACAGATAAAACAATATCGCATCATGTCATCATAATAATTGAACGTAATTCAAGTCCGAAATATATTAAGTGTAAATAATAATGATCCGTAATGTAGAACAGCCATTTATCTTTTGGTCTGCGTGCAAGAAACTGTTAAATATTATTAATCTCAATCCGGGTTTTTTTTTTAATCAGAAAATTACGGGCAAAATTTCTGGAAAACCTTTTTTTGCTAGATCCGCAACTTCTTACTATCCCAAAAAGAAAGGTTTGTGCTAGACGGCCCGAAGTATACACAATTTTGTGCAGGAAATAAAAATTCCAAAAAACTTACCCGTTTGACAAAACAAAAAAAAATTTATTATTTCGAAAAATTCAAACTTGTGCTGAATTGTGCTCGACAAAAGTAAACTTTTTTCCTTCTAACAAAATTCTATAAGACCAACAGTTGTCATATTAAAACCCCGAATTTCGAACTCAAAAAACATACAAGACCCAAAAATAATCAAATTTCCAAAAAGAAAAACTCTTGCTGAATTATGCTCGACAAAAGTAAACTTTTTTCCTTT
>JAUELO010000298.1:5290277-5300857 GCA_032357855.1 Amphibolips quercusostensackenii | reverse complement strand
CCCCCCCCAAAATCTGACTGTTTCTTGTGAATGATCAAATTAGTTCAAATTGCACCTAAATAGATCAATTTTTAACAACAAAAAAAAAACATGAATTCTAAAAAATATATAATAGTTGATACTTTAACCAAGAAAAGATTTTCATTTTAATTAAAAAAAACAGTTGAATTAAATTAAAAGGATGAATTTCAAAGAAAACAGTTGAATGCTTAACCAGCCTCAACCACAACGGATTAATTCTTAAACTAACCAAATTTTTAACAAAATACATGAAATTTTAATCAAATAGTAGAATTTTTAATTAAAAAAGATATATTTTCTACTGGAAATAGAATAGTGAAATTTCCAGTTGAAAAAACTAATTTAAAAAAAATACATTCTTAACAAAATAGTTCCATTTTGAACCAAAATGATGAGTTTTTAACATAGAAAACTAATTTTATATCAAAAAGGGTGAATTCGCAACAATATACTTAAATTTTCAAATAAATAGTTTAAACAATGAATATAGTGTTAGTCCGAATTTTATTTGGATAATTTTTAGCTTATATTTTTTCGTTTCCAAAAATTTGTAATTAAATTTTTGAATTTTTAAACCAAAAAAATCAACTTTTAACCAAAAATGAAGTAGTTAAATTTCCCTTTAGGAGAATTAATTTTCAATTAAAACAAAAATTTCTGTGATAATTTTGTACCACATAGCTAACTTATCTACTAAATTGTTGAAATTTCAAGACAAAAAGACAAGTTTTTTTCAAGAGTCGAATTTTTAACCATATAGTTGACTTTTCAACCAAAAAGATGAATTATCAATACAGGCGATAAATTATCTACTAAAAAACATGAATTCTCAAATAAATACATACCGTTTTGATCAAATAGTTGAATTTTCAAAGAAAAAAAAGATTAATTTTTAACCAAAAATGGAGTAGTCAAATTTTTCTTTCAAGAATTAATTTTTATTTTAAAAACACTAATTTTCTACAAAACAGTTGAACTTTCATCCCGAGAATATGAACATTTCAACAAAAAAGTAAATATTTAACCAATCAGTTGAATTTTCAACAAAATAGTTTAATTTTCAGTTAAAAACAAAATTAATTTTTAACAAAAGGAAAAGCGAATTTTTAAGCGAAGAAGAATAATTTTCAACAAAGGTTATAATAGTTGATATTTGAGCAAAAAAATATTATAATTTGAAATAAAAAACAGTTGGATTAAATTAAAAAAAAAAAACGAATTTTCAACAAAAGGCTTGAATCGTCAACTAAGACAGATTAATTTTCAACCAGAGAGTTGAGTTTTTAACCAAAATTTGATATTCTACCAAAAAACACGAATTTACAGCAAAATACATCAATTTTCAACCAGTTAGATTAATTTTCTACCAAATTGTTGAATTTTTTAGATAAAAAGGCATAATTTCTGCAGAACAGTTAAATTTTTCAACCTGTGAGTATTAATTTTTTAAAAAAGTTAATATTTAATTAATTAGATGAATTTTGAGCAAAATAGTTACATTTTAAGTTATAAAGAAAATAACGTTTTTAACCTAAAAAAAACAATTTTCAACTAAAATTGTGAATCTTTAAACAAAAAAATTAAGTTTTAAGAAACTAGTTTAACTTTCAACCAGAAAAAAATATTTTTCAGCAAAACATGTAATAGTTGATATTTGAACAAAAAATATTTTAATTTGAAATTTGAAAAAAATAGTTGCATTTAACAAAAGAAACTCGAATTTTCAACAAAAGACTTGATTCCTCAACTAAAATAGATCAATTTTCAACCAAACGGTTGAATTTTTAACAAAAAAAAAATGAGATTCTACAAAAAGATGCATTTTCAACAAAATACATCAATTTTTAACCAAATAGTTCAATTTTATACTAAACTGTTGAATTTTCGAGCCAAAAATACGTATTTTCTACAAAGCAGTTGAATTTTTAACAAGAAAGTTAATTTTCAACCTAAATAGATTGATTTTTAAATAGAAACAAGTGAAATTTCAACAGGAAGAGATTAATTTGCAAACCAAAGGGATGAATGTTCAACAAAATAGTTGAATTTTTAATAACCAAAATTTGTAGGCAAGAAAGAAAAATTTTTTTAATCAAATTGTTGAATTTTGAAGCCAGATAGACAAATTTTCAAAAAAAGAGTTGCATTTTTCAACTTATGACTTTTTTTAAATTGTTAAATTTTTAAGAAAATAATTCAATTTTGAACCAAATAAAACAATTTTTTATCAATAAAGATAAATTCTTAATCAAGAATTTAATAGTAGACATTTCAACCGAAAATAATGAATTTTCAACTAAAAATAGTTGCATTTTCTTATTGGTTTCTATTAATTCTGTTCGATTTAAGTGAAAAAACGAGAAAAAGAGAGAAATATGGAAAAGACTGTGAAACCTGTAATAAATAAATTAGGAAATTTTATGATTTAGAGACTAAAGAATAACTTTTTAAATAAACATTGAAATTCATTTTCAATACTTTTAAAACATTACGTTAAGAAACTGAAAATTGTGCTTCAAAAATAAACTCAGTTTTCCATTGCACACTTTTTTATTTCAGATTATACACTTTCAAATTCGGATAACACAAAAGTGCAAAATAACTTGAAAGTTAACGATTATAAAATCATTCTATGCAAGGGGAACAACTTAATACAAAGTGAATGAATGAATTTGACGATTATTATTATTAATTCATTAATTAACCAATGTGTGCAACACGTAGCGTGCCTAACTACGAAGTAAATGGTTAACAGTAAATGAGAATATACCTCACGTAAAATAATTTCTGAAATTCAGAACGTTTTCCATTTAAATATCTCGACAATTATAGCTAACGAGCTTGAATATTCATGGGAATTATTATAGTTTTCCATTCACAGGGAATACATGTTACATAAATTATCTTTTTTTCTTTTATCAATTTTGTGGAAAGAAATAATTAAATAGGCTGCCTGATAATACGCTATAGGATTAAGTTTATAATAAACGACTGTTTCCTCTTCTCAGATGGTTATCTTTATCAGACGCAAGTTTATCATAGTGAACTTTATTCTTAAGCCTTTGATCCCATGACTCAGAATGATCTAATTATTGTTTTCTAATAATTTTATGTATATCAGTTGGAATGTTGACATTGTAAAGTAGGATGTCTACCGTATCTGGAAGACCTGGAATTTCAGGGTGGCGACTTGACCAGGTGTCCGGAAAATGACCGGTGTTTTAATTTGAAAACCGGGAATATACTTCTAATCGCAGTAAAATTCAAGTTTTCATTATTTAAATAATTTTGGTTAATTTAGACAGGTGTTTTTTACTTTATCGACAGTCGTATGGTATATATGTTCGTTTATTAGGTTACGGATTCATTTACTTATTTAAAAATCCGACTACTTGGTTAAAAGTTGAACTCATCTATTAAAAATTAATTTTTTTACCAAGCATTCATCACTTTAATTAAAAATCCATCTCTGGCTGAAAATTTAACTAATACTTTGTTAAACTAGCTGTGAATATGATCTCGAGTGTTTCCACTTTGTTTTGTATTTATATTTATATGGTGCTCGTGTCACAAGCACTTTGCTTCCTCATAGAGGAAGCATTAGTGCTTTTTTAAACTTTTTTCATTTTGATCAATTTAAGAATGGAAATTTACAACAAATACAAAATTACAAAATAATACAAAAAACTTTTTGAATACAATGAAAAATTAGACAAATCAAATTTTGTATTTGAAATGGTAATTTTTCAAGCTTTAAGGAAGGGGGAAATTCTGTCACATCCTATCCCTTTCCCAGCCTTATTATTTTTTTTGACAAAGATTGTCAGAATCATTTTATTTGAAAATTAATTATCAAAAAGTCTTTTCTATTCATGCATCAACTTTAAATTATGGTGACGAAAACAGTTTTTCTGTTTAAAACAGATGTTTCAAATAATATAAATGAGCAAAACTTCCTTACTCTTCAATAAAATGTATTAATATTATAGGTCAATCGATTCGTCTCAAACCAAGGAATCTTTTCTACTCTCACATTAACTTTAAATTATGATAATAAGAAAATTTCTACTATAACAATCGATTTTTAATATAATATAAATTACCATAACTTCCTTACTCTTTATTAAAATATATTAATATTATAGGTCAATCGATTCGTCTCAAACCACGGAATCTTTTTTATAATTGCATCAATTTTGAATTGCGTTAAGGAAAAAAGTTTTACCATAAAAAACCGATTTTTTAAATATTATATAGTGCTACAAAAAAATGCAATAAATATTTTTAGAAATACTTCGGCCAGTTTCAAGATATTAGTAGTAAAAATAAGCCGTCGAAATTTCATCAACTTATCTGCAACCGTTTTCAAGTTATTGTATTTTCAAAAAAGTGTGACACACACACACACACACTTCCGAACAATTGCTTAGAACATTGTATTACACATTTTCAAATTGAAGGACGTTTAATTAAATGAATTGAAACATTTTCGAGAATGTTATCATTACAAAGCTTCCTTTATGAGGAAGCAAAATCAATTTTTTTATCTAAAAATTTAACTATCCTGTAGAAAATTTAACTATTTTGCTGAAAATCCGTTTTTTTTGTGAAGAATTAGATTTTTAAGAGAAAATTAAACTATTTAATTTTGGTTGAAAGTTTATTTTTTTCCTCTTTTTTCAATTGTTATTTTTGTCTCTAATGAGTAAGTAAGGTTGATTGGAAATCTTTTTTTTAATTGTAAATCCTTTGTATGCTTTTTTAGCATAAAATATTTCTCCATGACAAAATACATTTCTGTTCGATCTTAAATTAAAAAATGAAATATCAACTATTTGGCTAAAAATTAACATTTTTTACTTAAAAATTCAACTATTCGTTTGAAATTTTATGTACTTTGTGTAAAATTCATCTTTTTTTATAGAAAATTAATCTTTAGGGTTAAAAATTCCTATTTTCATAAAAATTTCAACTCTCTCAGTTGAAGATTCATCATTTTAGTCGAAAATTCATCAGTTTGGTTGAAAATTAATTTCTTCAACTTAAAATTCAACTGCTCCATTTTTAGTTGAAAGTTGATCTTTCCTTGTTCAAAATTCAACAATTTGAATTGAAGTTGTCTTTTTTAATAGAAAATTTAACTATATTATCGAAAATACACGTATTTTGTTGAAAAATCGATTTTTTAAAATAGGAAATTATCTTTTTCATGAAAGTTAATTTTTTTTCTTGTCTAAAAATGCTTCTTATCGGTCAACTCTTTTATTAAAATTTTTTTTTCTGAAGATTTATAATTTTAAATAAAAATTTTTTTCTTGGTTTGAAAAATGAGCTATTTGATCCTTTTTGGTTGAAAATTAATTTTTTTGCAACTGAAAATGTTACTATTATACCAGTTAAATATTTCATAATATTAATTAAAAACTTATTTCTTTTGTTGAATATTCATTTTTTGACTCAAAATTCAATTATTCAATTTTTCGTTGAAAAATTATCTTTTTCAGTTTAAAATTCGTCTTTTTGGTAGAAATTAATCTTTTTGGTTAAGGATTCATCTTTTTGGTCTAAAGATCAATTATTTCATTCAGATATTCAACATTTTAATTGAATATTTCATAGTCTTGGTTAAAAATTCATCGGTTTGATCAAACATTAATTTTTCTAACTCTAAGTTTAATTATTTAAGTTTTGGTTGATAATTTACTTTTTTTCAGTAAAAATTATTTTTCGTTAGTCTGAACATTCAACTGTTATAGTTAAAGATTCATTGTTTTTGTTAAAAACTCATTTTTTGGGTTCAAAATTCAACTTTTGCATTTGAAGATTCATCATTTAGATTGAAAATGAATGAGTTAGCTTAAAAATTAATTTTAATAACTGAAAATGTAACTATTCCATTTTCGGTTGAAAGTTGATTTCTTCTAGTTCAAAATTCAACTGTTCGGTTGAAAATTTGTGTCCTTTAATTGAAAATTCAACTATTTCGTTAAAAAATTCATGTTTTTTTTTGTGAAAAATTGTAGTTTTTGGTTGAAAATTAATCTTGTTGTTTAAAAATTCATTTTTGTGGTTGAAAATTCAAGAATTTTAGTTACATATTAATCATTTAAGTTGAAAATTTATCTTTTTTTTGGCTTAAAATTAACTATTCTAACTAATTTTTCCAAGCGAAAGTTTAACTTTTCTATTTTTGTTGAAAATTTATATTTGATAGTAGAAAATTCAAGTATTTCTTTCAAAATTCAGGTATTTTGAAATTTTTCGCTCTGTTTTGTTAAAGGATGTTTAGAATGAGCATGATAAATTAAAGTAAATGTTTGAGTTTTGCGGCAAATATGAACACTTTACTTTTATTTGATCGTTAAAAAAACTTGACCGGGAAAAACCGGGAAATAACCGGAAATTTGGAATCGTCCGCCGAATCGCCACCCTGAATTGTCAGGGAATTTTTATATACCCGGAAAAACCTGGAAATGTCAGGGAATTTCTTCGAAAGCGTGCTTAATTTTATTCAAACTGCAGTATAAAATTAAATATCAATGATTCTTCATTTATAAAAGTAGCTTTGCATTACTATGTTAAACTGTTTTGTTAAGAATTCGTCTTTTTTTTTTGTTTAAAATTAATTTTTTTAACTGAAAATTTAACTATGCTAGTTGAATATTTCATCATTTTATTTAAAAATTCATCTTTTTGATTGAACATTAACTTTTTTTTAACTAAAAATTTAACTATTCAATTTTCGGTTGGAAATTATATTTTGCGTTGAAAATTTGTCTTTTTTGGTAGAAATTAATTTTCTTGGTTAAAAATTTATCATTTGAGTTGAAAATTCAATTCTTCTAATTCAAGATTCATCATTTTAGTTGAAATTTGAACTTTGAATTGAATATTCCATAATTTTACTCGAAAATTAATATTTTAAAATGAAAATTTAACTATTCTATTTTTGGTTGAAAATTGATCTTTTTTAGTTCAAAATTCTACTATTTGGTTAAAAATTTGTACTTTTTAGTTGAAAATTCATCACTTTGTTCGAAAATGTAACTAATTTTTTGAAAATAAGCTTTTTTGGATAAAATTTTTTTAAAACTGAAAATGTAACTATTACAATTAAATATTCCATCATTTTAGTTGAAAATTTAACTGTTCTAGTTAAAGATTTATTATTTTAGTTCCAAATTCGTCAGTTTAGTTGAAAAGTAATAATTTTAATTGAAAATTTAACCATTCAATTTTTTGTTGAAAATTGATCCTTTTTTTTCTAGAGAATAATTCTTCTTGGTTGTGAATTCATCTTTTTGGTTGAGAATTCAAGTATTCCATTTAAATATTTATTATTTTAGTTGAAAATACGTATCTCTGGTTTAAAATTCATCTATTCCAGTTGAAGATTCATAATTTTAGATGGAAATTCATCACTTTGGTTAACATTTTTTGTTGGGAATATTAATGTTAAATTTTAATGTTTTGTTGAAAATTCATTTATTTAGTTGAACATTAATTTTGAAAAATCATTTTTTTTGTAGTACCTAATTTTCTTGGTTGAAAGGTCAATCATTCTAGTTAAAAATTCATAATTTTAGTTGAAAATTCATTACTTTAATTTAAATTTTGTTTTTGTTTTTGTGGAAAATTAATTTTTTAACTGAGAATTCACCTATTCCATTTTTGGTTGAAGATTCATCATTTTATTTAAATGTTTATTCCCTTGGTTAAAAATTCAACTATTTGTTTGAAAATTCGTGTATTTTGTTGAAAATTCGTCTTTTTTTTGTAGAAAAAGACTCTTTGTGGTTGAAAATTCGACCTTTTAGTTGAGAATTTATCTTGGTAGGTGGAAAACTGAACTATTCGGTTACAAAATAACCTGGTTTGCTGAAAATGTTAATTTTTGTTAAAAGTTCATCTCTTTGGTTGAAAATTCATTATTTTTTGGTTGAAGCTCAATCTTTTTTGTTTAAAAATTCGACTATAAGGTTGAAATATCATCTTTGTAAACTAAAAGTTTAACAATTTGGTTAAAAATTCAACTACTTTGTTGAAGACTTAATTATTTTGGCGAGAATTGAACTGTTTTGTTAAAAACATCTCTTTTGCTCAAAAATTCAACTTTTTTGTTTAAAAAATTCCCCTTTTTGGCTTGAAAATTCATCTTTCATGGTAGAAAAGTCATGGTTTTGTGTTGGATCAAATAAATAAATTTGAAATTTTTTAACTTAAATCAAAAAATTTTTTATACCGTTTATAAAAGTTTCTAGCTTATAAATGTTACAAGATTAAAATTCTGCTCTTTGAATATTATTGGTTTGGGAAAATGAAAAATTTTGCAAAGCAAAGTCATGAAAAAGTTAGGGAATTTTGAAAATGAAGTTTTGCGGTCACCCTGTAATACGTGACCATAATTTTTTGTATTATTTCAGGTCAAGCAGGGTGCGGAGAATATGATCCAGAGTTTAACGAGTGGTCATAGGGATAAAAAATTGCTTCAAGAAGCACAACAAATGCTGGACGATTCCCGCGCTAAAATCGAGTTCCTACGCATGCGTATAATGAAATTAAACCAGGCGCGGGAACAACAGCATGCTAGAGGTGATGCACCTCCGCCAAACGGTGAAGCAACTAGCAACAAAGGTACAAACACAACTCAAATTTGAATTCACTGACTTACAAAATCGAAATTTGAGTTTTTTAATTTTCTTTGTCTTCATTCCGATTCGTCTTTATTCATAATATATCTTCTATTACCATCTACATATTTTATATTATATTATCTTTACTATTTGCAACTATTTACAAATATTTACATAAATTCTCATATCTAGATCTTCTATTTTTACGAGCGGTGTGCATCCGCATCTTAATCTACTTATGCTACTACAATACCATTACTTACAAGTCTTTACTCTTCTAATCTAATAACTTCCGTTTCCTTTTTCTTTCACTTCTCTTGTACCTCAATTTTGCCGTTTTTTCTCATTCATTCTTTCATTCTTTCTCATTCGCGCCTCTAGCCCCCTCCAACTTCTTCATCCACTCTTCACTTATTCCATTCTTCCCTAGAATCTTTACCCCATTTTCTTGACAGCTGCCTTTATCTTCTGTTACTCTCTTACATCCTTCACATACATGCTCCTATATTTTCCCTTCTCATTCACAGATTGTGCACTTTCTGTTCTCTTTCTTTACCCAGTACATCCCTTCCCTTACCTCGTTTATGCATCCGCATCTTAATCTAATTATACTATTACATTACCATTACTTACAAATATTTACGCTTCTGATCTGATAACTTCCGTTCCCTTTTTCTTTTACTTCTCTTGTACCTCACTTTGACCATTTTTTTCTCATCCAATCTTTCATTCTTTTTTATTCGTTCCTCTATGCCCCCTAAAACTCCTTCATCCACTCCTCACCCAATCCATCCTTGCCTAGAATCTTTACCACATTCTCTTGACAGCTTCCTTTGTCTTTCATTTCTCTCCTATATCCTTCCCATACATGCTCCCATGTTTCCTCTTCCCATTCACATATTCTGCACTGTCTGTTATCTTTCATCTCCTAATAAATCCCTTCCCTTACCTCGTTCCCCAATCTAAATCTTGCTATTTTGGTACATGTTCTCTCTCCCTATCCCTTTTCTAAGTACTTTGGTACTTCTTCCTTTTTTATCATCTTATACCGTTTATTATATTCTGATTCCTCAGTTATCTTCCATCTTTCCATCAATTGTCTTTCTCTTAATTGTCTTTCCCTGTCCCTTTTCTCCAATTCTTCATAACTTGCTCCATTCCCCTTTCCTATATCTCTAGCACTAAAAAACTCCTTTCTTTTTTCCATCTTGTTAGTTCTATGGTCCTCCCTCTTCTTTCTTCTACCTCCTTCAAACTTTTTTTTTCTAGCTCCCCTCCCTTTCCCTCCCTTAGCTTCGTCTCAAACTGATATGCCCTTTTTCCCGCTCTAGTACTTGATGTATCCCTTTGCGCTTCTTCTTTCACCATATACCCAGGTGTCCTCCAGTCTACCCCTAGAGTCCACCTTATATACATTTCTTGTAAAATCTCAATGTCTTTACTTTCATTCTCATATCTCTGCTCCGTAACCTAATACTGGCCATACCAGCGCTCCAAATGACCACATTCTCTTTCTCCAATGTTTTTAAAAATCTTTTTCCAATTCCTCATATATGTTTCATTACCCCTGAAGCTTTTTTTATCCTTTCTCTTATATGAGCTCTATGATATCCATTTGTTTTCAAGGTATATCCCAAATATTGAAACTCCTTTATTTCTTCTAACTTTACTCCCTTCCGTCTCCCAGTCCGTCTTTCTTTCTTGCCCTTCTGTTATAAAGCTCATTATCTTTTCCTTTTGTACATTTAAATTCAACTTTTGTCCATATAAGCATTTCTCCAATTCTGTAATTAATCCCGCCATCTCTTTTTCATCCTCTGACATCAGCACTATATCGTCCGCGTATGCCAGTGTATATATCTTTTCTTTTCTCATCTTAACTGCGCCCCATCCTTTTCTCTTCATTTCTTTTTGTAAGTCTGCGAT
>JAUELO010000298.1:5117000-5128027 GCA_032357855.1 Amphibolips quercusostensackenii | reverse complement strand
AAGCGTTTGAAATTTAATAATTCAGAGACAAAAATTATAATTTGGAACTTGAGTTAAAGAGATAATTTTTGTTAAGATCATAAAACAAGTTCATCCTCTTTCTTACCATTCAAAGTGGAGAAACGTTTAATCACACAACTTTTTTCCTTTTATGTTCAAGCACCACTAAATTAGTTATACAGTTGCTCTATGCATTTAGCGGAAATCATAAATCTCAGTGACACAGTCATATATGTTTAGGTTATGTTTAAAATTTAAAGTAAGAATTTCGTAGTTTCTAAAAAACGTCTTTGAATCCAGATAAAAAGTATGATTATCATTTTTTTTTTGCAAAAAGTCGTAGACATGTTGATATTTTTCGCATTTTGTATTTGTATTTATTTATAAAGTCCCTAGGGCTAAATAGCCCTCTAAGAAACAGATAATACAGTATGACTTTAGTTGTACAGTCACCGGTCAAAAAAAAGTCATTAATTTGATGTGATCTATTCGCAACTTCATATGTATAACAGATAATCACAAATTAGTTAGTTGGTTTAAAGTCCAAATATGTAGCTATTAATACATAAACAATTTGAAATAATATGATATAAATTAATGCGAAAAATTAAACATAAGTAACAAAAGAAATAATTAACATATGGAATAATAGTTTAAAGTTACAATGATGATGTAGTTTGCTATTGTATTTTTACATATCTAGGAATCTATTTGACTAAATAAAATATTGTGGATAAAGCTACCAGTGAGTGATTTTTAGGATAGGGTTATCAATATTGGAGAGATATTCGTCAAATGATTTTTTGAAGTAAAAGCTAGTCGGCATATTCCTAATTGATGAGGGCACATTGCTCGGCAGTCGCATTCCACTTACAATAAAGAAATATAGCAGCTTAGGTGTACTATGACATAGAACAGTAAAGACAGTTTTTCTTGCACAAAGTTTTGGCTGATTAGATTGATTGCTGTCGCTAGTTTTAAAAAAGTGCAGGAGATACTTAGGTGCCTGTTTATAAAAAAGATTATATAGAAGATGACTTATTAAGAATTGTCTTCTTTTAGCGAGATTTAAAATACCAGCACGCTGCTTGTATAATGTTATTTTCTCATGCTTTGGTATATTCTAAATGAACTGAATACAAGAATTAAGCGCACGCTTTAATTTATTGTAACGTTCGTCTGATATCAAGTATCTTTGTGGGTATTGGTAATGATTTCTTACTTCTTTTTAGTTGTTGAAGTACTCTAAAGGTCTAGCTAGAGATGTTTATCACGTGCTCTTTTTAGGAAAGAGTACAGTTAAGCATGCATCCCAAGTCCCTTGCCAATGTCCCTTGATGTTAAAAAGTAGGGGTGCTAAGAAAGAGCTCTGAGGTACCCTGCTCGTAATCACAGACCAATTTGACAATTCCCCTTTACCATTTCTTACTTGTTGATATCGATTAAATGAATACGACGCAAACCATAAGATGACGCATCTAAACAATTTTCACGATTTCATTTTATATAAAAGTAGCCCGTGCTTGACCATATCAAACGCTTCAAAAAAGTCCAATAAAACCACTATCGTAATCTTCTTCTGATCGATAGCAATTTTAAAATCGGTTGTATTTCTGATCATTGCTGTTTCCGTGCTGTGCCTAGCCCGAAAGATCAATAGCATTGGATCTATTAATTTATTGTAAGCAACGGTTGTGGTTAATTGCTTGTGTACAATCTATTCAAGAGGTCTGGATACCGCACAGAGAATCGAAATAGGACGATAGTCTTTTGGAGAGAATTGGTAAAGTACTTCGCACAGGGTGGGCTATTGCATTTTTAAACAATCGGCAAATATATTAACCTGGAGCAATGTGTTGTGTATATAAAGTAGGATAGAAAAACTTGCTGGTAGTACAAGTTGAATCATCTTGATTGATATTCCATCTGTACCTACTGGATACTGCGTTAGTGAAAAATACATTTAAAAGTTTATCGGGAGTAAAATGATAAATAGTAGATTCGTGTTTTAAAGTTATGAGACATAAACGCCTTAGTAAATGCTAGATATTTTTAATTTTATTTCTGTTTTTTATAGACTTGTTATTGTATTTGTTTGATTCCTCCCTAAGTTTGGTCTGTACTAAATTCCTTGGCTTGCAAAACTGAGCTTGGAATATAGGATTTTTATTTCGCTCAGCCAGTCTACTTATATTATTACGCTTCTTCATAAGATTTCTAATTTTGGAAGTAATCCAAGTAGCCAGTTTTTTATATTTTTTAGGAATGTGTCACAACGCAAACTGGTCGAATGATAATATTAAATAGTTGTTTAAGTAATTAGGTTTATTAGTTTATGCGTGTGCCAGACCGATCGGTATAGTGAGTAGAATTATGTGGTACATTTGTTAGCCCATATGAGTGCAACATAGAAGTAAGGTGTTTTGTTTAGCAGCTGGCCACATTTAAGTTGGTGCTGAAATCCCCGGTGAAAAGCATGTTATTAAAATCAGTACCATGCGCGAAGATTACAAATTTCAGTTCCGTACCGAAACGTTTATTTATATCTCGACGATAGGTCACGCAATTATCAAGGACAACAAGGCTAAAAGGAATGACTAGGTGAAATTCAAGTTTTGGAAACTGCAATAATGTAATAAGAGGACAAACTAAAAAAGTTTTCAAATTTGAAAAATGTGCAAAAAAAGATTCGGCATTTACATAACAAATGCTTAAAAATTCTGTAAATTGTTATTGAGTCAAGTTACGGTAATGTTGTTCAAGTAATTACAGAAGTAAATGTACCCTATATTATTTTACAGTAAGCTGAAGAATTTAGGTAAAGCATTGATGAAGATAGCTATCTATCTTAGCAAAAACTTAGTGCTCACAATAATTAAAGACGGGCTTATATTTAAAGAGCTATAGGGTGATCCCTAAAATGCGATTAATCTGGACATAAAACTATTAAAATCTTCATTATATCGCAATATCTTAAACGAAAATACGATAAATATTTTTTGGATTCTAATTGTAGGCTGTATTACTGTACATATTAAATGCATTTTCAGCTATAATGTTCGCAGAAAAACTAAAATTGTTAACGTGACGAGAAACGTACAAAATTTGTGATTTTCGTAGAATACTATACGTGAAGCGGACTCATTACGGAATATAAATTATAGCTATGTATATAACATAAGAAGTTAACTTGGAAAACAAAACAAAATAAGTAATAGGTGCAGTAAGATTTTTACCGACATTGCACTTGCTTTCAGAGATGTCACAGTCGAAGGGCATCAAGATCTTTTTGATGGCCAAGACAAATTCTCGGCGCTCCGTCCTCATACATACAAAAAATTTTACTATCAGCAATGCTAAGTTAGTTTATTTTTTTTGCTTCTTTTTATCTTTAGTGCAGCACTGTAGATTTGCCAGTTATATTTAGGAAGTGGTTTTTTGATATAACGAGGCTGCTTATCACTCCAACAGATCGTTTTAGTCGAGAAGCTACGCATCTTTTTATACCGCCTAATTAAAACAGCACAGGAAGGTGGTAGAATAAATCCCGCTATCACTATTGATAGCAGTAGAAAAATACAGGGTTTTTATGTTAGATCTAAGCCTATAGATTAAAGATATTCCTTCTTTTCCGAGTGGTACATCCAGGGATGTGGCTATTTGACACATAATAGCAGTCATATCTTCAGATGGTATGACCGGTAATCCGTGTATCTCTATTGTAGTGCTAAGAGCATCTTGTTTGAAAAAGTTGCATTTTTGCGACAAGGTATCAAATGACACCAGAACATGACATTCAACCGCAGTTGATTGAGTTGTCGTTTGGAGTGTAATAATATCTGTGACGTTACTAAAGGTGGTATTCTCGATATTGGTGATACGTTAGGTATTTTTTATAATATCCTGATGCATTTTTTTAATCAAGGTATTAAGAGTGTTGATAAAAGCTTGTTACTTTGCTATAAAAAAATCAATCATAGCAGACATCTTGGCAAGTTCAGATTCCTGTCTCTTTAAAACTGCATTGGAGATAGCTACTTGTACATCGGTCCTTATTGTGACTGGGGACGTCGATAAGTTGTTTACTGTACTATCAGTTGATTCTGATGATACGGAATTAGAAGATTTAGTGCGTTTAGAGTTATTACCAATTATGTTAGCAGCGCACTTTAGGCAACACTAAATCTTTAATTCTTTCCTTATCTTTTTCACGTCATTCGATGAGAGATTTGAGCAATAAATATGTACAATTACACCACACTTACGAGCAAATGAGTCAGCTGTTTCTCTTGCTATGAACTTACTACACATTGCGCAGGTAACTGTCTTGAAAACGTACGAGAAAACTGTCAAGCAAACCAAATTTTACCATTAATGCATTTTTCTGACTAAAAACGACAGAAAAACAAACTAAGAAAGAAACACTGAATAAGTAACAAGACGTAAGCAATCAATTCAGACACTCACACGACGAGAACTGGAAAAATACCAGAAAACTGCAGAGCGATACACAATACGACACGCAATTTAAGTTCAAACCACATAATCTGAAAATGGTGGGAAAATTAGGTCAAAAAGTTATTCATTACCAAAAAAAAACTCATTTTTTATAAGACGGTTTCACAGTATCAAAAACGCTTTTTCGCTTGTAAAAACTAATAAATAATAAAATTAAAAATGTTGATTGTTGAAAAATAAAGATATTGAAATATACCCCTTCTGTAAATATGAAAAATAAAAGTTTAGGTGAAAAAGTCATTATTCCTAACATATACATGAATGTAACTTTATTGAACTGATACCATTAACAGTAAGGTAACTAAGAACATTTGAGGTTGATGCCAATTTGAATTAAAAAAATTTTTTTTGCAAAAAATTTCATTTTCTGAAAATTCAATTATGTTTATACACTAAACTCAGATCATTCAAGTGTAAGTTAGATATTACACATAACATAGACATTGAAAGTTTTTAAAACTAAACAAGTTCATATATAATGACAGTGACAATTTGATTATCCTAAAAAAGCATTAGGAACAGCAAATTTTTAATTATTTGTAGTCGTGTGATAAGTTTTTTTAATCTAAACAAAATCTGATTTTTGCTTAAAAGAAAAAAATTGAAGTTATTTTATAGTGGAATCTTGAATCTAGCTTAATAAAAAGAAACTGCTTTAGAATTTGTTATGACGCTTTTCAATATTTATTCATTTTAATTGCACGTATGAAGCTAATAACTTAAAAAATTAAAAATATAGTAAGTCTGTGCAGGAAGAGCAAACTGATTTGAAAGACAATTTGATAGAATGTTAACTGATTTATACCGATTAATTGTCACACTGACATGACAAACAAGGTCGTGAGAGAAAAAAAACACGATGAAAGAAAACGCTATTATCTTTCTTTATTGTTAGAAAACAATGCACCTAAACGCTGTGCTATTATTGTTTATAAATGTTGTATATAATTCATTGCTCAGCATTAGCATTCTTATTTTTTAATAAAGTTTGATACTAATGGTTTTTCAAATCATCCCAACAAAACTTCCACAGAATTAATAAAACGAAACATACGTGTCATAAAGTGTGATGCTGTCTCAAATTATCTTAAGGTTTTTTGTATTTTGTCAGTAAGTGAAGTTATTTGCGGATACCGATAGGAAGCTTGTACGCCTAACTCAAGTAGCCTACCCGTTTGATACGAAACACGCTTGGGATTAGCGATTGTAACCTACTGCAGATTTTTTTATTTCTTCTGTTGTCATTACGGTAATATTGCCGCTTAATATGAGCAGTCTTCAATATTGCAAGGACCTCACCATCGGTTGTTGGCAACACAATTTGTTTTTGGGTTGGCACTGGTGAATGTCTTCTATGCTATATCCACGTTTGAAGTGAAAGGAAGCCTGGTAGGTGAAACCATCAATCTGACACTAGAAAAATGTACGGCCGGAAGAGACTTGGACCTGATTCTTGTAGGAGCTGATTGGTTTTTGGAAGTTTCATCACAGAAACCGGATTCCAGAAAATTTTTTTGAATTGTAAAAATATTGACACAAATACCAGAATTGAAAATCATGAATGTTGTAAAAGTTTGTAAGGGGCGAAACGCCATTTCTCACAATAACGTTTGTTGGCTTCAACATTCTCTACATACAAGCCGCAAATATCAGCAAAATAAATTGTCCTATAATATTAAAATTTAGTTTTTTGCAAAAACGCAATAACAAGAAGAAATGTCTCGTGTATTCTAATGTTCTTGAGTAATTTTAAAATATACATAAATTTTTTGATTCATTGTATGTGCATACGATATTTTTAATATCATCTGGATAATCTTAGACATTTGCCAAAATGCATTCATGATTTTCGCCCGTATTATATTATAAATAAAGGATGCATAATCGCAAAGATGTTTAGAAGTTATGGTAAGGGTGCTGAGTTGAAATCTCTACTTGATAAAGGGGCACGGGGTGGCAGTTAGGGTTCCATTAACTGCCTGAGAGAAAAAGATCATACTTCTGATGCTTGAAGATAATTTATTTTTATGATTGTCATAGGACGACAGAAAATTTTTATCATTTACTTTTGACATCACTTTTCACTCCTTAAAGTGTAGAAAATTTATCTGTAGCACCTTTTCATAGGCGTCGAAAAGGGCTAAAATCATGCATGTGTCATAAAAATATAATAATGGTGAGATTTGATTTATTTTCTAGTACTGATAAACAAGACAAGTTTTATTTGTACCTTCTTTCTAATTGAATATTATAATCAAATATTGAAAAAGTTTTTTTATAAGTAGAGACTGGAGAAAGAAAATATAGGCTAAAGATCTAATTTTTTACTTAAAAGCTAATTTTTGAATGAAATGTTCAGTAACTTTAAATAATAATTAACGAATCAAAATTGCGCAAGGCACAATCGTGCATTTTTATATCACGGAATCCAGTTGAAATTTTTTTTCATGTAATTCACAAAATTATTGGAATACTTTTACGATTAATTTTTCAATTCAATCGAAACCGACTACATTTTTATGAATAATAATCTTATTTGAAGCCGCGATTGTGTTTCACATTGAAATGTGATTAAAGATGAATATTCAAATGAGAGAGGTGTGTATGCATAACTTGTAAATAACATATGGACTTTGAGATAAATCTTCGAATAACAGACAAAAACTTTTAATAAATCTTTAGATAACAGATAAAGTTTTACATATTATTAGTCGACTACGCTACGCAAGTAAAAAATATTTTAATTTAAACAAATTTCTTATTTGTAAGCTCAATTTTTAAATTACATTCCTTATAACATCCAAACACACCCTCTTACTTTTTCGGAATGAATTTACATTATATTCTTAATGACGTGTGACAAATTTAAACAATGTTTGAAAAAAATAGCAAAAAAAATCTATATTCCGCTGCTTTCTTACATCATATAATATGTACTCTAGATCATATCTCATCAATTACGTATGCCGCGATATTCTTCTTGTAAAATATTTATATTTTATTATTTTAAGACAAATTTTGTTACTTTCATGATTACTCACCAGATTTTTAAATATTGATTTTGAAAGATTTTATATATAATTTTTGATAAATTATCTTAAATCAAAAACTTTTAAAGATTGAAAATATATAAAACGGTTTTTAATTAAAAAACCATAAAAAATTAATTACTCTGAAAAACTTTAAAAGTTGACAGTGACCTTAAATGGTAGATATTTGAAATAAAGAATGTATACTAAGAATTGTTAAGAAGGAAAATTTATATCTTTATGAAATCCGCTATTATCAAATCAATAATTACACTATTAAAAATAAAGCTATTTCAATTTTAATTTACGAAACTACATCTTATAAATGCATGCGAAAAGCTTTTAAGAGATATTCAAGCATTTCCTAGACTTTGAAATATTAGAAAATATATGTGTAATATATGAGAGTACTTAAGAATATCAATTTCAAAGAACATGGCAAGCTTTCTTAGTGGTTTGAAAATATAAAAGAATCCTAGAAGAATCCCAACATCTAAAATTTTTTTTATGAATTTCAAATTATTATGATCGATTTATTTCAAGATTAATCACAGATTACGGCGGCGAAATATTTATTTGAGAAAAACATGAAATTTTTTGTAAAAACATTATTATGTTATCATATTTAACAATATAATTTAGAATAACCATATTCTGATTTTTTTTTGAAAAACATGCATATTGAATTCATAATGACGTCAAATAAGTTAGTTTGATCGCACAAATTATGTAAGTCTCAATTTTGTCTTATGAGATATTTGTATTTCATTAATTTGTACAAAATTTTGTAGCCTTGAACATTACATTGTAACCCAATTGTAGAATAATAATTTTTAAAGATAGAAAAGAAGGCAAATTATATAAAATAAAATGCATCCAAAATTATAAATAATATATAAAACGATTTTTAATTGAAAACATTTTAATTCAAGCTATTTAAATTTTGTTAAAGTTTATAAAGAGGATACTATTTCGAAAGGAATTAGAAGGAATTAAACCTGTATCGTGTCTAAATAAAAGCAATTTCAATTAATTTAATTGCAGATTATAATTTGAGGCTAGAATTGATTAGAGGAATTTCCCTAGGACCATAAAATTTGTTCATTGTCATTTTTATTATTTAAAGTAGAGAAACTTTTAATTACAAGAATTTAAAATTAAATTACACTAAACAAAAAAGTTTAGAACAGAGAGTACTTATGAACAAAAGGTACTGAAGATAAACAAATTAAAATTACAAAACTTTAAAAAATAAAATTTAAATTTTTTAAAATCAACACTTTATAAATTGATAGTTACACTTTGCAAACTTAAACTATTTCAATTTTCCTTGCAAAAGTGGATACCATGAATCTATGTAAGCAGCTTTAAAAAGATTTTTAGGTATTTCACAGATTAGCAAAAACTTTTAAAACTTCAGTAAAAATATAATTACATTATCATGACATATACCAAAAGATTTAGGAGTAATTGTTAATGATAGGACCAAAGTGAAAAGGAACCTAATTTTATCTAAATGAGGAAGACATATTCCTTGTCATTTAAATTATCTGCGCTTGTCATAATAAGATATTTGTATTCGATCAACCAATCCCATGAACGGACAAATTTTTTTAACATTATTTTTAAGGTATTTGCTAAGATGCAGTTTTATATGCTTAATTAAAAAATTGATTTATTCCAGCAGGCGCTTTAACATTATTAAGTTTCTAAACTCAAATTTAAAAATTTTAATTCCTTAATCTATTTACTTTTCAATGTTCAATTAAATTATACAGGCAAGTCATTATAAACAAATTATGATTGTTGCCGCAAATATTATCATGTGAAATAAAAAAAGTTTTTTTTGCTTTAGAAAAGACATTAAACTGAAAAAGAATTAGGATAGGACTTCATTGTAACAAAATTTTGTGTTTCATGAAGCACGTTGCTGTCTTGAATAAAAAATTATTCTCTAAGCAACTTTTGTTTTGTCAGAGAGTGAATTAAATTGCTGGTTTGGAACGGCATACGACCTAACCTCTTTATTAAAAAACATATTAAAATTGGTTTACTGAAACCTACTAAAGATGCATTGATTTCGTCTGTGGCCATTGTGGTGAAATTATCGATATCCAGTTTTATTTTCACCCGCTTATTATTTCTATGATCCTGGTACACAAGGGTTGTGATAATGGAAAGTGGCAAGGTGCCTTTACATAGATACGGATTGCTTAACTGCGTCAGTAAGCAAGCGTCTCTGCTACCTGATCGTCTTCATTTTACTTTGATCCGCTTTTTTTGTGAACTCATTTTCGGCCCTGAGGCTGTTTTCTTCATTTTACGTTGGAACATGCTCATAGGTATTTAATGCTAATTTCAGTTTTCTGGTGTATTGTACTTTTTGTTTAATTGATGAGAAACAATTTATTCTGAGAAAGAAATATTGTTGCTGACAATTGATTTAATATAACTTATAATTAGTATAGGTCGACTCATTTTAATTTAAAGTTCGGTAATGTTCGGTAATTACTAAACTATGTACGATGAAGACGCTGTTTTATAATAAATAGTGCAGTATGTGATATAGTTAATTACTAGTGTATCAAGATCAACATTTCTTTCTGATGCGTTCAAGTTCATCTCAGTGATAGTAATTTCATTTGTGATTACAATACAAATTAAAAATAAACTTAAAATCCTCAACATTGGTCCTTCGGAGCTGGATTTTCCGAATTACGAAACTATAAGTGATATTAACTATTGGACTCTAAAAATGAACAGTGGGCGGCTCCTTGTCGTCAGAAGGAAAATGCAGCGTTTATGATGGATATCAGTGCTGTGAATATAAGCATTTATTGCAATATTAGGTGATAAACCTAAAAAGTCATAAAAAATATTCGTGCTTATGTCAAAATCTCTACAATTTCGACAATGAGCCTTACATCATGCATCACCTCTATTGATTTTTTAATACGGTATCTATAATTAACTTGAACTCTTGTCTTTATCCAAAACAAAGTCTTATTATGACTATTTGAAAATAATACGTGTTATTAGACTTTCTTACGATATCTTGTATTCAAATATTTCAAAGCTTATTTTGCTTCGAAATTAAAATCAAATTCATACGTTTAGATAATCAATAAAATTAAATTCACGATGACTGAAGAAGATACAGCTAAGCAAAACTTGTATCTGCAAGAAATGCCTTATGAGCAACATGCGCTTATGCATTCGATAGAAAAAATAATCGAAAATACGAAAAAGGTTGGCAAAAAAAATATGACACTTGCTATTTCTCAAAAACGATTGTCTATTTTTAAAAATAATTGGAGCAGCTGTCAAAAGCTTAATCGACAGTTGGAAGCCATGTTTTCGAAAGAGTTAAAGAGCATCCAATTTTCCCAAGATTATTCTACCAAAGTTTTCAGGTTCGTACGTTGATTGGCCGAGTTTTAGAGATTTGTACTCATCGTTAGTTCATAATAACAAATCAAT
>JAUELO010000298.1:5085453-5098579 GCA_032357855.1 Amphibolips quercusostensackenii | reverse complement strand
TAAAATTAAAGTCAATTCCGATTCATACATAGTCAGATTCTTCAGATGTACTCGGGTGGTTGCAAAAAACTTCTTCGCGATGTCCTACCTTTATTGCTAATCAAATAAGTGAAATTAATACTCGTATTTTCAATGTTTTCTGGCGACAAGTTCCATCTATAGATAATCCTGCTGATTGTGGATCAAGAGAAATATCACCCTCAGAATTGCCAGCACACCCTCTCTGGTAGACAGGCCCCATGTGGTTACTTCTTTCTGCATAAAAATGTCTACAAACTAATATTAAACCAAATCCTGGGAAAGCGATTTTCGACCAACCAGTTTCCATCGTTGACTTGGTTACGCACTTAATAACTGAACAATTTTCAGATTTAAATCTCTTTGCAAAGTTTTTAAGTTGGCCTGAATTGTTATGAGTTACAATAAAAGTTTATTGATTTTTTTATATTCTTTATTTTAAAATAAAATCTGTGATAACAAAAAATAAGAATCTTAGAAGATTTATTTAAGTTCTTCGGAAAAAATATACATTATTTGAAGAAGAACCGGATTATTATCTAAAAGTTAAAATTCATTCGCTACGCATAGTTTAAGTTTAAGCATTTTCTGATGAGTACGGAAAATCACAAATAAAACAGGACATTTTAAGGTCCAATCTATTAAGAACATTAACTCCATTCCCAAATAATAATAATCTTATTACACTTAAAGGTCGCCCAAAATTTCCTTTGCTCTCTTATGAGGAAAAACACCCTGTTATTCATGTCAATCATCCCATTGCATTGCTTATTGTTCGACATGCTCATTTCCACACCTTACATGGTGGAGCTCAATTAATGACACGAGTACTTAGAAAAGAATTCTGCATTATTAAATCGCGGTCTCCGATTAGAAAATGTATTCGTAATTGTATTTCTTGTGCAAGAAACCGAGCTGCAATCCCGATACGATTGATAGGGAGTTTACCTTTTAGTAGGGTTACGCTATCGCGACCATTTACTCATTGTGGCGTTGACTATGCCGGGCCTGTTAACGTCCCAAAATTTAAGGGGAGAGGAAGTATATCCTGCAAGGCCTACATTAGCATATTTGTCTGTTTTGCAACTCGCGCGATACATCTTGAGCTTCTGTCTGATTATACGTCAGATGCATTTATTGAAGCATTGAAATCCCTTATCAGCTGACGCGAAAATCCTAAAACTATTCATGGTGATAATAACACGACGTCTCAGAGAGCTGATTAAATGTATTTAATTATTTTGTAGCAGACGGTCTTGTCTGGAAGATGATCCCCCCGGGGTAGCTCACTTCGTAGGTCTCTGGAAAGCTAGGGTCAAACGTAGGAAGCGTCATCCTAGACGTTCAGTTGGTGATAAGAAGCCAACTTTCAAAGAGCTTACTTCGCTTTTATGCCAAACAGAAGCCTGGTTGAATTCACAGCTAATAAATGTTGAATCTGACTTTGATCCTGACAGCTTCGTGCCTCTGACCCTAGGTAATTTTCTAACAGGGCATACCATTTAATCCATACCAAAACCTTAATACTTTGATACAAAAAAAACGGTCGTTGATACTTTCAGCAAACTGTACAAAACAAGGTTTAGAAGTTTTACAGAATCTGGTCTACAGATTATTTTAATACATTACAACAGCGTTTGATATAGGATCGAGCTCATTCTAACATAAAACCTAATGAATTGGTTATCCTTCGGGAGAAACTTCTTTCTCCTACGAAGTAGGATATGGCTCGCGTCGTAAAGTGTCACCTGGGCTTTAACGGTAAAGTCCGGGTTATTACTGTTAAAACTGCAACATCTCTATTAGACTGTCCGATTACGCAGGCGTGTTGATTGCCTGTATATTTTGATTATTCTGATAAAAGTGATATGTAAAATTAGATGTAAAATGTAAATAGTTACTAGCTGTAATTTTAAATTGTACTTGCCATTTAATTTAAACCACGATTAAAGTATTATGTTAGGTCAGTTATAATTAACCAGAGCGGGCAGTATATTGCGGCCAATTGATTTGATATAACTCATAACTAGTGTAAGTTGACCTATTTTCATTTGAAGTTTCAGTAATGTTCGTAATTTCTCGTGCCCTATCGGAAACCCTCGCTCTTTTGAACGCTCTTTTGTCTGTGGGTTGTCAGATAGATTTTGTCGTGCTCATGATCACTGTCGACTATCTAAGAACTCATGATTTCTTGGTTCTTGTGTAAATCAAATCTCCGAAATATAACAATTATCAAGAGTTAGAAGGATTGCTCAACTATCTACTATGAAGACGATGTTTTTACAATAGAATGTATATTATGTGTTTGAGTGAATTGTCAGTCTACCAAGATCAACATTTTTCTCTGCTTTGGAGTTTATTTTAGTGATAACTATTCCACTTGCGATTACAAGCCAGATTAAAATTAAATTTTCAATTACTACACAAGCTCCTTATCTTAAAAGACATCCTACTCCACAGTATCGCACCTATTCCTTTGGACCTTCCTCACCCAACGGGACATAACATATGCCTTAAATCCTCTAATCTTTAAGGTGTTTTAGGAAAGTTCGTTTTCTATCAATGAAATCAAATGCTTTAAGAAATAATGGCTTACTATATTTAATATTCAATTTTATGTCCTACACAATTTAATTGTGGGTAGATGCTAATGTATGAAGACTGACGCTTACTCACTATGTGTGTTCTTATAAGCCTACTACTGACTCATTTGATCTAAATAACAATTTTTTAATGCGCGTTGCTCATTCAGACAGCTTTCGATTTGTGCGATATATAAAACAAGAAAGATCACTTTAGGGAGTCCAGACACCGAAGCCAATAGGTAAATTATACAAAATTTGCACGCCACAAATTGTCTAATTCAAGAACTTTTCATTTCTGTACTATTAAAAACTGTCTAGAACTTTCTCGATAATCAATATTACAATTTTTTCCAGATCCAAAGAAATTGTTTTGTTAAAAAAAAAATACAGTATCATCCGTAATTTTGCGGCTAGTGTTTTAATTCAACGCTCATTTTATTTTCGTATTAAAATGAATACATTTTTGAGCACCAAAATGAGCAGCATTTATTGTTGGTATTTCTCGATCAATTACTATTTCATTTTTTTGTTTTAAATGATTCTGAATTTGCAATCTTACAAACTAAAAAGTTTTTGATATTGAAATTGCTTCTTAACATTTTTAAATTCACAAATCTTTATTTACTTTTCAAGATGATGCACATGGTCCACAACGTGATAATGGAACGTGGTATATCGTTTATCAGGGCACATATTTTCATTGAGCTGTAGATTCTACTACAGAACAGGTGAAAGGAATTACCCATTTAGATATCTAATCATGAAACTCCCCGTGGATCCAACCAATAAGGGCTGTTGTGGCTAGCATAACATCTTATGTGCACAGATACCATGAAAGGATTTTACTAGCCACGCTTAATTATGTACCTAACTCAATAAAAACATAATAAACCAAAAAATACGTCTATGAATAATTGGCTATTAGGATTTTATGCAGCAAAAGTAAATGTTCACAGATGATTTAAATTTTGCTTTTCCACTTTTCAAGAGATGAAATTATAGTTCTTGGCATAGGATTACCCATCAAAAAATAAAATTTGCTATTCAATTCGAAGAGATTTCGGAACATTTTAAAAACTTCTGATTAATTCAGGGTAATCTAATATACTCCTAAGAATTTTCAAATAAACTTCAATAATCTGAAGGAATAACAATAGAATTGTCAAGATTTTAGAGATAAGGATTTTTTTTATATTGCTAATTTTCAGTCATTCATTTTTAAAATCAAGTACTTAAACATACAATTTGTCTTCGAATTTAAAGTGGATTTTACTATTTTGAACGATAAAAATTTGCAATGAAACAATTTTATAAAGTTTGATTTTGGTTGAATTAAAGAAATCAGGTTAAAGAAACAGTTCGTACAATTAATAAAAAATTATCTCACTATGAAAAGGACGACTCAATGCATGTTAGGTGCGTGCTATCAGAAAGAAGATTATTTTCATCGTCAATGGAGCAAGGTAAGATAGAATAGTTGTATAAATTATTATTGTATTTCTTGCGATGTGTAACCTTCCACTTGTTTCAATAAAGCTGAGAATGTTACACATTTTATCATTCTTTTTAATGTGTCACGTTTCTTATTTCTTTAAGGTTTTTCAAAAATAATTTTTCGGTAATTTTTTTCTCAAGTTTAAAAATAAAAAAAACATATATTACCACAAGAAATTAACATTTTTTGAAATACTTAAAAAGCTGTTTTAAACATTGAAAATAAATTTTAAGAGAAAATTTAAAAATATTTTAAAGCATTCTAAATGGTTGTACAAAACAGAATCTTCTATGAAATTTTAAAAGTTTTAATAGAATAAAAAAAATAATAATTCTGAGAAAATAGCAAAAACTTAATTTCTTTAAAATTGATTTTAAGCAAGAAAAAAGGATATCCAAAAAGATTTCAAAAGATTTTTACAGCTTTTAAAGAAAATGCTAAAAGGTTTCTTTAAGATAATTGTTCTTTGTTTGGTCAAAAATCTTTTAAAATTAGTAGGAAAAATTCTTATAATTTTTACATTTTTTAAAAATTTTTGTATTATTTTCAATTCTTCTTAGGATACCTGAATAATGCTTTTAATGTTCACTTAAAAGTGCTTCAAAACGCATTTGAATTATTTTAAATTCTGCCCAATTCCTTTAAAATCTTTAAAAAATTTTTAAACTCCCTGAAATTTTTTTATTCCTAAAAATTTTATAAATTCTTCAAATTCTTTAAATTCCTCAAATGGAATGACTTCTTTTAGTTTTCTAAATACCTTGGATTCTTTGAATTCCTTAAATTTTCTGAATTTCTCAAATTTGCCTAATTCCTTGTATTTTTCAAATTACTTGAAGTTTCTGAATTTCTTTAATTCTCTAAATTGCGTAATTTTTTAAATACATTGAATTTTCTAAATTCCTTGAGTTCTACAAACAATTTAAATTTTACAAATTTTTTGTATTCTGTTAATTTCTGAAATCGTCCGAAATTTTTTAGTTCTATTGATTCTCAGCATTCTTCAAATTTCTTGCTTTCTTTAAATTATTTTAATTCTTTGATTTTCTAAAATCTTTGGAATTCCTAGCATTCTTTTTTCTTATATCTTCAATTCTTCTAATTTTTCGATTTTCTAAATATCTTGAATTTTTTAAATTCTTTAAGTTTTCTCAATTCTTTAAATTATCTGAATTTCATAAATTCTTTTTATTCCTTGAATATTGTGAATTTCTAGACATTCTCTGAAATTTTTGGAATTTTAAATTTCTTGTGTTCTTTAAAATCCTTGTGTTATTGAAATTCATTAAATTTTCTCAAATTTTTAATTTATCTGAATTACTTGACTTCTCTAAATACGCTAAATTATCTCTTGAATTATCTGAATTTCTCGAAACCTAGAAATTCCTTGAATTTTTGAAATTCGTTAAATTCTTTGAATTTCTTATATGCTTTAGATTCCTTAAAGTTTTTTAATTTTCTAAATTCCTTGATTTTGAATTTCTTGAATTCACTGAATTTTTTGAAATTATCCTAATTTCCTAAATTATATACATTCTACAAATTTTTTTAATTGCTTAAATACTCTAAATTTCTAGACATTTTCTTGATTTCTTCAATTCTTCAAGTTTCTTGTATTCTTGAAATTTAGTAAATTCTTTCAATTTCTTGAATTCTCTGAATTCCCTCAGTTCTCTGAATTTCTTGAATCATCTTAATTCTTTGAATTATCTGAATTTCATAGATCTCTGAATTATTTCTTTTCTTTTAATTCCTTAAATTCTTTAAATTTCGTGAATTCTTCAAATTCTTCGAGTTTTCTGAATTCCTAGAATTATTTCAATTTCTTGAATTCTCTGAATTTTTTGAAATTATCCTAATTTTTTAAATTGTTTAAATTCTTTAAATTCCTTAAATACTCTAAATTTTTTAGAAATTCTCTTGATTTCTTTAATTCTTCAAGTTTCTTGTATTCTTGAAATTCAGTAAATTCCTTCAATTTCTTGAATTCTCTGAATTCCCTAAGTTCTCTGAATTTTTTTGAATCATCTTAATTCTTTAAATTATCTGAATTTCATAAATCTCTAAATTGTTTCTTTTCTTTTAATTTCTTAAATTCTTTTAATTTCGTGAATTCTTCAAATTCTTTGAGTTTTTTGAATTCCCTGAATTATTTCAATTTCTTAAATTATCTGAATTTTGTAAATTTTCTGAATTACTTGAATACTCTAAATTTATAAAAATTGTTTTGATTCCTTGAGTTCTTTGGATTCCTTGTATTTTTTAAATCGTTCGAAACCCCTTGATTCCTTAAATTCACTAAATTCGTTAAATTCTCTGAGTTTCATGAATTCTCTGAATTTCATGCATTCTTGCAATTCTTTTAATTTTCGTAATTTATTGTATTCTTTGAATTTTTTGTATTCCTAAAATCTCTGAATTTCTTAAATTCTCTGAATTTCCTAAATCATCTTAATTTTTTGAATTATATAAATTTTACAAATTCTATAAATTCCTTGAATACTCTAAATTTCTGAAAATTCTCTTGATTCCTTTCATTCTTTTAATTTTTTGTATTTTTTGAATTTCATCAATTTTTTGAATTTCTTGGATTTTATAAATTACTTAAGTTTTTTAAATTCCCTTAATCATCCGAATATTTCTAATCATCTTAATTCCTTGAATTATCTACATTTTATTAATTCTTTCAATTCCTCGAATATTCTTAAATTTGTAGGAATTCTTTTGATTCCTTAAGTTTTTTGAAAGAACTAAATCCATTAAATTCTCTAAATTTCTTGATTATTTAATTTCTTTGACTTTCCTGGATTTCATAAATTTTCTGAATTTCTTGAATTTTTTAAATTTCTCGAATTCTACGAATTTCTTAAGTACTCTGAATTCCTTAAATTCTCTGAATTTCATGAATTATCTTCACTCCTTGAATTATCTAAATTTCATTAAATCTTTATATTACTTGAATACTCTGAATTTTTAGAATTTCTCTTGATTCCATTATTTCTTTGACTTTTTTTATTCTTTGCGTTTCTTGAATTTTATTTATTTCTTGACTACTTTGAATTCCTTGAGTTTTCTAAATTTTTCAAACCCTCGGTATTTCTAAAATTATTAATTCCTCAAGTACCCTGAATTCCTTGAGTTCTCAGAATTCCTCAAATTTTCTAAATTTCTTGAATGATTTTAATTTGTTAAATTATCTGAATTTCATAAATTTCCTAAATTCCTTAAATACTCTGAATTTTTAAAAATTCTCACGATTCTTGAAATTCTTTTGATTCCGACTTTTTTTAATAATTTCTTGAAACCTCTGAATTCTTTGGATTGTATGAATATCTTGAATACTCTGAATTTCTTGGATTCTCGCAATTCCTTGTATTTTACTAATCCTTTAAATTTTTTTAATTTCTTAAATACTCTAAATTACCTTAATTCTTTAAATTTTTTGAATTATCTGGATTCCTTGAATTCTAACAATTCCTTGAATTCTTTAAATTTCTAATAAATTCTCATGATTACTTTAATTCTTTGAATTCCTTGTGCTATTTGAACTTCTTAATTTCTCTCAATTTCTTCAATTTTACAAATTCTTTAAGTTCTATAAATTTCTTTAATTCTCTTCATTTCTTGAATTCTCTGAATTCGTTATATTCTATGAATTTGTTTAATTTTCTTTATTCCTTGAATTCTTCGAATTCTCTGTATTTCTTGAATTTTACGAAATCTTTAAATCCCCTGAGTTCCTTGAATTCTATAAATTTCTTTTAATTTGGTTGATCTCTTAAATTCTACAAATTACCTAAATTCTATGATTTTCTCAAATTTCCTAAATTCTCTAAATGCCTCAAATTTCTTAAATTCTCTAAATTCCTTAAATTTTCCAAATTTCTCGTTTTCTTTGAATTCTTTAAATTATCTGAATCACTAAAATTTACTAAAACTTTTAAATTCACTGAATTCCTCTAATTGACTGAATTCCTTGGGTTTCATGAATTTCTTGAGTTTTGTGAATTACTGGCATCCCATGAAATCTATAATTTTATTGAATTTAGAGAATTTAGACAATCTTAAGGACTCATAAGTAACGCACAAAATTCAGGAAATTTAGATGCATTTCAGGAACTTAGAAGAGTTATGAGAAAATTGCAAATAATTTTTTTCTTTAAATTTCGTAAGTTTTCTGAGTCACTTGTATTACATTTATTCCTTAAACTCTCAAACATTTTTTGAATTTTCTAAATTTTTTTTTGGTTTCGTAAATAATATGCGTTTCTTGCATTCTGTGATTTTTTTGATTTCAGATAATTCAATAAATTCCAAGGAACTTAAAATAATGCGCACAATTCCAGAAACTAAGATTCTAAAGAATCTGAAAGCGTTTAAAAGCAATCCAAACGATTCACAAAGATTAAAATAATTACATAGAAATAATTGAATTCAAAAAAAAATTTAAAGAAATTAAATAGAAATTCTAAGTTATTCAAATGAATGCAAAGGGATCCTAGTAAATCTATAATAAATTTAAATATTAATCCAACCCATAGTGTATTAATAAATAAACCTACCTGCTGCTTACCGCGTAGGTATGGTATCAAAACGAGGTGTTAACTCAAAAAATAAATTATCTCTCCCAGATGATCACAGCTTCAGTATTTGCTTTTTACAATCAATTAAAAAAAATTTATATTTTTTTTTAATGGTGTTATCAAAGTGTCTCCTAAAAATCATTTTCTCTGAACCCTTTTTTTTGCCCCATTGTAGCGCAAGCACCAGACGGGCGTAATATGAATGAACCCTGTTTTTCAGAGCAGAATTTTTCGAAATTCTTATTAAAATATGACAAAAAAAATAAACGAGTTCAACTCTGTGTCAAAATTAGCTGATTATTATTTTTATTCACACTGTTATTTGATTGTGACGTTACATTTGAGTACTTATAATTATCAGATTAAAATTTACATACTTGATGTATACATACATAAATTTCGCATCAAACAACTAACGCGTTGCTTTGGGATTGTAACCGTCCACAGATACAGTGTAATTGATTCCTTCACGCGCCTCACCCCAAAACTTTATAGTGATGCTGCTGCGATCTAGACTCATATCAACTACTTGTATACGTTCACCTGCAGCTGCAGACCTTGTCTGTAGCCAACTGCGTAGTTCAAGTCGAGTAATAATTTCTCCATGCTTGGACGTAATAATCTCTACGTGCGTGATGGTGCCACCCAATTTACTTAGCAGGGTGGGTTTACTTTTTACCACGTGTTGAAAAAGAAACCTTTGACCAGGAACATAATCTCCAACGAGGAATGTACCGACTTCACGACATTGTACTTGTCCAAATGGTATAACTTTGGTAGATGAAGATGACCCAAGTCTCATAGCCGATAATGGAACCACATTGACAAGCAATTCTATAGCCAATATAGAAGCAAAAATCAGTTCACATGACACCATTTTTCACGGATGTCAGAAGAGTAACTAGTTTTCAAATTGTCGGACCTGTCCTGCAACTCACGATGTAAGATTTGATATAATCTACTATCAAATTTGCTTATCAGCTCTTGAATACGTATCTAGTTGACGCATGTTCTTCGACTAGTAACAGGTGTGCATACAATGTTTGAAACTAAATTGAAATTTCATTTAACAGAAGATTAAACTCAGTGGCATTTGTTATCACTTCCTAGTCTAAAACCAAAACTAATTTGCAAAATTCCTCAACTCTTTCCTTATACTCAGGAAGAGAACATAAAAATCTAATGATTTATAAAAGCTTACATCAAATTTTTAAAAAAATTTTTCTTATCAGCTATCAAATGCAGCTAGACCTGACGTGTGATTTTTACTTACAAGGAAGTGAACAGAAAGCATTTAAAAATAACCTAAAATTTATTTTATGAGACGCGTAAACGAGATTAAGAAACATATTTGACTTGTAGAAATTAATCATTCTTTTAACATACTTTTTATGTTAACCCATGCTTAATTCTAAGGTAAAGAGGAACATTTTAAATAACTAAAAAATTTACATTTAATTAAAAAACCGTTTTCTTGAAATTCAAAGATCTTTCCAATTATTGAATTAAAGAAACTTTTTTTTGGCTAAGACAATTAATATTTTTCCATGAATCAAAGAATGTTTTTTTGAGTGCACTTTCATAGTCCAGTCAAGTTAAGATCTTTTATTAATCTTAGAAATGACATTTTTTTCTATTTAAGATTAGATACATTTTAAAGTATTTGAAAAAAATTATAAGAAATTTTTTAATTATTCTATACCCAATCAATTATGTGTGAAAAAATTAAATATTATGGCTATTGTTCATTGTGTCACAGCTTTAAAGAGTAAAGACAATTCTTATCTCTGATTAACTCGAAACTCGAACAACTTATTCTAATGACTTTGTTCGATAAAAATAAAATTATCAAAGATATAGCATTTTTCAAATAATAATCAAAAACGAAAATGAAAATTTTGAGCCAAAAAACGCACAATACAAAGAAGGAGTCAAGAGAAGAAAAGCGAATAATTATTATAAATTATAGACACGAAAAAGATCTACAAATTGATTATTAGTAATTTTTTTAAAGAACACGTAATTTTTGTATTATTTATATAAAAAAACATTAAAATTAGAAAAATTCAATTTTTGGCGAAACGACACAAGCTAAGAAAAAAGATATCTAAACAAAAGTTGTTCACTAAAAAGACAGCTACAAATTTGTTATTATCAATTTGTTGATAGGATGTGTAGTTCGTTTTTTTTCAGTAAAAAAATCAATTAAAATAAAAAATACAATTTTTTTTGCCAAACTACACAAGCTATAAAAAAAATGAAACAAATGATATTTTCACAAAAAATAACTACAAATTTTTTATCAATCATTTTTCCCTCGCAAGCTTGAGCGCGCCAAGGGTACGCGACCCATGGTTCTGGCGCTTTGCGCTCGATAATATATTTATCTCGCAGTGCGCGCTCTGTCTTTGTATTTCTACCAAATTTGTGCCCAGAGCTTTTGAAATTTAGCAAACAATTGACAACTGTCATTTGCCGATTGTGAATTCTCTTTTGTTAAAGCTCCTTCGGATTTAACAAAGACATTCTCTTCATTATCTCGTGCTTCGCACTCGATTCTGTCCGAAACAGGAACTTTTCCACATCAGGTTCAACACTATTATCTGAAATGTATATTACATTCATTAATGCACATTCGTTAATGTGTAATTGCTTATTCATCTATTACAAAATAAAGTAAAAATTTTATTTATCATGATGACTTTATCATTTGTTTTGTAATTTAAATAAAATCTTATTATCAGCTGCCCTGAAAAATGTATCATTTTTATCAATTTATATTATTACAATTCATAATATGCATTGGTTTTAAAACATACGTATTTTCATTGTCTTGTTTTTACAAATAAAATAAGTGCTCATCCTTCAAACAAAATTTTGTATTAAATATTTTATTGCATCTTGCCGTTTTACCGTAAATTTTTATTTGTTAATTTTGAATGCTATTTTTTACTATTTAAGATGAAAATATGCATCGTAGCACAAAGTAGTTTTGAGGAAATTTGTAGATATAATTTAGGCGAAAAATTTTGTTGAATAAAATGTTGTAGTTTTAGTTGAGCAACTTTTGTCTTCTTATTTATTTTTCGTCTCTTGTGATGTTTTTCAGCAATTTAATTTTATTATTAATTTTTATCTCATTTTCTAGGATTATAGAAAAATCTACTGGTCCTATCTAAAAAAGATTAATAAAAAATTTTTAGATCCTTTTTGGAAAAAAATTGTTGTCAATTAATTTTTTTCGTATCTTGTGTCGTCTTTCAAAAATTTAATTTTTAAGTTTTCAATGTTATTTTTTAAGATTTAAACAAAAACTGCGCGTTCTATCAAAGAATCATTAATGACAAATACTTAGCTCATTTTTGGATGGGTAACTTCCTTTTTTAAATTTATTTTATAGCTTGTGTGATTTGGAAAAAAATTTAATTTTTAATTTTGAGTTTAATTTTTTACGATTAAAACTTAAACTACGCGTTTCATCAAAACACAATTAATAACAACCTTGTAGCTGTTTTTTGGGAGAACAACTTTTTCAAATATTTTTTTTCATAGCTTGTGCCATTTGTACAAAAATTTAATTTTTCACTTTCAAAGTTACTTTTAACTAATAAAACTAAAACTACGCATTCTATTATCAAATAATTGAAAAGAAATTCGTAGCTCTCTTTTCGGTGAACAATTTCTGACTTATTTTTTTGTGGCATGTGTCGTTTGACCAAAAATTTAATTTCTTCATTTTTGATGTTGTTTTTTCATTAATAAGATAAGAATTACGTGTCCTATGAAAAGTTAATGACAACAAATTCGTAGATCATTTTAAAGTGCATAATTTATATTAATGTATTATTATCCGTATTCTTGCATATTTTGACTAAAAAATGGCATTTTTGACTTTTTTATCATTTTTTGTGCGACCGAAATTTAACTTTTAGATTTTTTAAAATTTAAAAGTTGTTATAATAATCATTCAGGGCTCCTAAGCAGCAATGGTTTTCTTCTCTTGACTTATTTTTCATATTGTGCATTTTTTGGCTTTAAATTTACATTTTCTTCTTTTTCTTAATTAAAAAATGCTATAACTCTGATAATTTTATTTTCATCCAAAAAATTCATCAGAATAAGTTGTTCAAGTTTCGAGTTTATTATCGATAATACTTCTCTCTACTCTTCAAAGCCGTGACACAATGAACGAAAACTATCACATTTAATTTTTCAACACAAAATTACTTTGGTGCGCACTGATTGCAAAATCTCTCCTATTTATATTAACAGAGCATTTTACTATTATAGGTATATTACATGATTTAAAACTCAATAGTAAATATGTAGTGCTTTATTACAGTTTTGAACTGTGATCATTTACGTATATAGGACTGTTAATTGATCTGAGGTCGTCTTACGACACGAATCAGTCGTAGAAGCACCCCAATTATTCGTTCGAGCAC
>JAUELO010000298.1:4733239-4743825 GCA_032357855.1 Amphibolips quercusostensackenii | reverse complement strand
AGATAGTTAAATTTGACGAAGATTTACCAAAGACAAATTATCAAGAAAATACACGAATTTTTATCTTATAAAGACAAAATTTTGCCAAAAAAATGGGATAGTTAAATTGTAAATTCAACTATTTTGTTGAACATTTGAAAATATAAAAAACAGTTAAGATTACAACCCAAAAATATGAATTTTCTACCGAAATAATTGAATTTTCATTCAAAAATACGAGTTTTCAACTAAATAAATAACTTTTCTACTAAATAGTTGAATTTTCAACCAAAGAAATTAATTTTTAACTCCAATGAAGAATATTTAATCAAGATATGAATTTTTACCCAAATATGTAATTGAGTTTTCAACTCGAAAGATTAATTTTCTAACAAAAAAAAACCTTTTTTAAGAAAAAAACATGAATTTTCAACTAATTAAGATCAATTGTCCACCAAAAATAGAGTAGTTAAATTTTCAGTTGGAAAAATAGTTTTCCAACAAAAAAAATAAATATTCAACCAAATAAATTAATTTTTAACCAAAAATAGAACAATTAAATTTTCATTAACAAAATGAATTTTCAACGAAACAGTTAACATTCAACCAACTAGATAAGTTTTCAATCAAGAAGATTAATGTCCTACAAAAGATGATAATTTTTTCACAAAACATGAAATAGTTAAATTTTTAATTAAAGAAATAAATTTTCAACTAAAACGCTGAATATTTAACAACAACAAAAAAAAGAATTCTTACCAAATATTTTAATTTTTAACCCAAAAGATTAATTTTCTATAAAAAAAGGCAAATTTTCAACAAAATACATTATTTTGAAACTAAAAAAAGATGAACTTTCAACCAAAAATAGAATAGTTCAATTTTAAGTTAGAAAAAGTTTCCAAGCAAAACACAAAACGAATTTGCAACAAAACAGTTGAATTCGCAAACATAAAAATGAATTTTTAAACAAAAAGATGTAATTTCAACTTAGCTTTTTTAGCAATAAAGACGAATTTTCAACAAAATAGTTGAATTTTTATTTAAAACAGATAAATTTTAAACTTAAAACAGAATAGTTAAATTTTCAGTAATAAAAATTTCATTTTCAATTAAGAAGATACATTTTTAACCAAACATGAAACAGTGCAATTTTTAGTTTAAAAAATTAATTTAAACCAAAAAAGACAAATTCTCAAACATAGAAATGAATTTTTAACCAAAAAGATGAGATTTAAATTTAGCTTTTCTACCAATAAAGACGAATTTTCAACAAAATATTTGACTGTTTATTTAAAACAGACAAATTTTGAACTTAAAATAGAATAGTTAAAATTTTAGTGAGAAAAATTAATTTTCAATAAAGAAGATACATTTTTAACCGAACATAGACCTGTTCAATTTTCAGTTTAAAAAATAAATTTAAACCAAAGAAGACGAAGTTTCAAACACAGAAATGAATTTTTAACCAAAAATGAGAAATTTCAATTTAGCTTTTCTAACAACAAAGACAAATGTTCATCGAAATAGCTGAATTTTTATTTAAAACAGATAAATTTTGAACTGAGAATAGTTAAATGTTCAGTAACATAAATTAATTTTCAATGAAGAAGATACATTTTCAACCGAACATAAACCAGTACCATTTTCAGTTTAAAAAATTAATTTAAGCCAAAAAATACGAATTTTCAACAAAAAATTTGAATCCTTAACCAAAATATATAAATTTTCAACCAAAAATGACGAATTTTCAATAAAACAGTTGAACTGTCAACTTTTTAACAAAATTGTTTAATTTTCAACAAAATAGTCCAATTTTTATTCAAAGCAGATAAATTTTGAAGTTAAAGTAGAATATTAAAATTTTTAGTAACAAAAATTGATTTTCAATGAAGAAGATACATTTTCAACCGAACATGGACCACTTAAATTTTTAGTTTGAAAAATTAATTTAAACCAAAAAAGACGAATTTTCAACAAAATAGTTTAATCCTCAACTAAATTCTTAATTTTTTAACCACAAAAGACGAATTTTCAATAAAACAGTTGAATTGTCAACCAAAACTAATAACTTCTTAACAAAATTGTTGATTTTTCAACAAAAGTAATAAAAATAACTTCAACTTTAGCGAAAATTTCCTGAACCTGTTAGGTTTTCCCTTACATTCCCTCACTTTTCCTGAGCAGTTTTAAATCCTCTAACTTTTTCTGAATTTTCCTAACCAGTTTTTAATTTCCTGACAATCTCTAACTTTCTGGCATTCCCTGACCTGGAGCAATCCCCTTAGCAACATAAATCAAACTTTATAGGTTATGCTGGAACTGTCAATTAAGCATGAAGAGCATGACAATCACGAGACAATGAATTTCAAATATTAATTTACCCTTCTAAGAAGTTAAAATCTATCATAAAAATTAACCTGTATTCTGGACCAGTAAAACAATTACTATCGTGCTTGAAAAGATTTGCTCCATAAATAAAAAAGCCGCCACAAAAGAGTGAAATCAAAAGAGAATCCAATTTTTTAAAACAAATTTCTGACCTGCATGCCTAACAAAATGAAAATAAGTACATATTTTTGAATTTTGAAAGGAGCACTAGATCTGGCAACAATGTGTGAGCAACAAGTCGCTCCTGTCAAGCCAGGAACAGGAACGAAAATAAACAGCGCATGCCGCTTCGTAAAACAGAGATGCTTACCTCCTCGTTCTTGATGGTAGCCAAGATATTTACATACTCCTTGAACCTATTCCGCGCCTCCACTGGAAAGTAAAATACGACAATTTAGCGTCTCGCTATTTGCAAATTGTTCGCAAATAAACTGTAGAATGTAGACATGTTTATCCGCATTGCTGGACACTGAGGTCACGCACGACACAATAAACGGACAGGTTCACACACGAGTCCTGGAATTTAAGTACGACCTACCTCGATTTTCCGGGTCCGTCAGGAACTTTTTAAAGTACTTCACTAGGTCATGATTTCGCGCCGAACCACCGTTTTCTAATAAATATTTACGAATCTCCTCGAGAGATAATTCACTGGGCATCGCCATCTTTCACTGAGCTGAGTGTGGCCAGCGCTCCCAGCGGCCGTTGCAGTTGAAAAATTCGATATTTAGCAAGTCGGTAAAGAAGGTTTCCTTCACTTCCATAGTACGCGTTCAGAGAACATTTACTAATTTAAAAATTTGTTCAATACCATAAAGAATGCATAATAATATTAATGATAATACAATAAAAAAATTTTAAATAAATATTTATTTGTTACTAGTTTTTAAACGCTTAAATTTTGGTTGAAAGTAAATTCTAAGAATTGAGAAAAAAAAGTACTATCAGTTTCTTTATAAAATATAAACATAATTTTTATAAGATTCTTGAGAAAATTAACAAATATTTTTGAATATTCAGATCTGTCGAAAAATAATCTAGACGATTTTAAAGAAGATTTTTTTATTTTATAGGATTTTACAAAATATTAGGAAAAATTCGAGTCTTTTTAAAAGATGTCTAGGACTTTTAGAAGCTTGGAAGAAATTAAGAAATATTTGATAAATTTTAGAAATTGCTTCGAAGTTTTTAAATATTCCTAATCTATTTAAAACACCTTAAATTCCTAAAAATATTTTTAACTGACTTGAATTTTTCTTAAAATGTTGAAAAATCATTCAAAATGTATCAAAATTGCCTTGTAATCTTCTACATTTTTCAGGAATTTTAAGAACATTTGTTCATTCTCTTAAAACATTTCGAAATTTTTTTTAAGTTGACTTAAATTTTTCTCAAAATCTTGAAAAATCATTCAAAATGTATAAAAAATGTCTTATAACTAAATTTTTCCAGGAATTTTAAGAATATTTGTTCATTCTCTTAAAACATTTCGAAATTTTTTTTAATCTGACTTAAATTTTTCTTAAAATGTTGAAAAATCATTCAAAATGTATAAAAAATGTCTTATAATCTTATAAATTTTTTCCAAGAAGTTTAAGAACATTTGTTCATTCTCTTAAAACATTTCGAAATTTTTTCAAAGATTCTGAAGCTTTTTATTGAAATCTTTCAAAATTTTCATTTTTTAAAATCCTTTAAAGTTTAAAATTCTTTTTGAAACTCTTCAGTTCTTCTAAATATTTCTTGAATTTACTCGATTTTTTTGTTAATTTTTTAATCTTACCAAATTAAAACATTTTATTTTAAAATCTTCTACATACTTTTTCGAAATTTTAGGACATTGTTTAAAATTTTCAAAAACTTTTTTAAATTAAAAAAATTACCTCCAAATCTTTCAGATTCTTCTGATAGAAATTTAGAAATCTTTTGAAATGTTTTGAAATTTTTTCAAATAATCTCTTAGAATTAATTTTTTTCAACTAAAAAATCATTTTAATTTTACCTAGGAACCTAATTTTTTTCCATTTTCATGAAACCTGACAAAAGTCTTAAAAAATCTTTACACGTTTTAATTATTTTCAAATCGTTTCAAAACTTCTGAATATCTCTTAAACTTACTCATTTTTTTCTAAAATTACGTAACATGGCAAAGTTGCAAAATATTGCTTTAAAATCTTTTACACTCTTTTTAAAAATTGTAGGAAATAATTAAAAATGTTTTGTAATCTTTTTAAATTTTTTCTTAGAATTAATTACAATACAATAATTTAAAAGTTTCCCATGAATCTTAGTTTCATTCTTTTGACACCCTACGAAATTCAGTGAAAATTTTTTTAGATCCTGAAAAATTAAAAAAATTGTCTTAAAATCTTCCATATTCTTTTTCCACGCATTTTAACATCTTCAAAACTTAAAATTACTTTTTTAAAATAAAACCTAAACCATTTAAAATTTCGCCAGAAATTATCAATAAAATTTAATCTTCTCAAACAATAAATTATTATTAAAAAGTGATAATTAAAAAGCTCCTAATTTTTTTTCAAATTCTTAAAAATAAGTATCTGCCCATAATTTAATTTTTCTTTTTTCTTTGAAAATGTAAGAAAGATATAATATGAAAAAAAGATAATATCTAAAAAAAACGAAAAGTGACTTCAAAGTAACTAAAATGAAAGTTCCAAGTTAATTAAAAAATCGTAACTAAATTACGTGACAAGTTACTTTTTAGAATAGTAACGAAGTTACCCTATAAAAGTTATAAATAATGTAGGTTACTTGTAACAAGCTACTACCCAACTCTGAGTCAAATTCTCAATACAAAAGTTTCAGAGTGGCCTTTTGAAACAAAGACAAGTTTCTGGTCATTTCCCGGTTACCAAATATTTTTTGAAGTCATACTCTCAAGTTTGAACGCGCCTGGGATGCGCGACTGTCGGTTGACGCGCTTCGCGCTCGATAATACTTTTGTTTCTCGCTTCGCGCTCGTTAGAGCTTCTTCGGCTCTAACGAACACGTCGTTTGTCAAAAAATTTAATTTTTTAATTTTAAATTTTATTTTTTACGGTTGAAACCAAAAGTACGTGTTTCTTAAAAAAATGATTAATGAAAAATTTGTAGCTCTTTTTTGAGTGAACAACTTTTGTCAAATTATTTTTTCTTGTAGCTTGTGTCATTTGTCCAAAAATTTAATATTTTTTGTTTTTCATGCTGTTTTTGCGAATAAAACAAAAACTATGTTTCCTATCAAACACTGACTAATAGCAAATTTGTAGCTCTTTTAGGAGTGAACAACTTTTGGCAAAAGTCCTATCTAAAAACTATTAAAAACAAATTTATAGATTCTTTTTGCGTGAAAAACATTTGTTTATTAATTTTTTTCTGTACCTTATGTCGTTTTTCCAAAAAATTTTATTTTTTCATTTTTAATGTTGTTTTTTACGAATAAAACAAAAAATGCGCATCCTATCAAAAAATAATATCCAACAAGTTTTTAGATTTTCGTGGGGTTAATAACTTTTGATCGTCAATTTTTTCCGTGCCTTGTGTTGTTTTTTTTAATTAAATTTTTTTTAGTGGTAATGTTATTTTTGACGATTAAAACTTAAAAACGCGTCCCACTAAAAAATGTTAAAATAAAAATTTGTAGTTTTTCGGCTGAATAACTTTTGATAAATCGTTTTTTTCGTAGCTTGTGTGGTTGGTCCAAAAATTTAATTTTTTATTTTTAATGTTGTTTTTCACGAATGAAACGAAACTGCGTCTCCTATAAAAAAGTGATCAGGAAAAAAATTGTAGATCTTTCTTGAACGCATAATTTTTGTAAAGTCATCTTTTTTCGTATCTTGCATATTTTGACCACCAAACGATTTTTTAAATTTTTTATTAGTTTTCGTGCGATCAAAATTTGAATTTACGATTTTTCAAGGAAATTTAAAAGGTTGTTATAATAATCTTGTAGAGCTGTAAAAAGCAACGTTTTTCTTTTTTTGACTTTTTTTATACTGTGCGTTCTTTGTGTTAAAATGTTTATTTTCGTAGAATATCCAAGGATTTTAATTTTTTTAAGGATTTTTCGAAGCTTTCCAACGTTTCAAGGTAATTTAAAAGATTTAAAAGATTTTACGGCTGTCCAAAGGAATGCACAAGAGTGAATTAAGAGATTTAATATTATTTTAAAAATCTTAAAGGCTTTTTAGAGATTAAAACTAATGGCATGATTTCCAGAGATTTTTAACGGGTTTCAATAGATATAAAAAAAATATTAAACACTTAATAATATTTCTATAGGCTGCTAAGCATTTCGCAAAAATTAAGGAATTTCGTAGGATATCAAAGATTCAAAGATAATTTCAAATATTTCGTTTAATATGCGGTTTTAAAATTTTTTCCTATATTCAAAGAAATTTAAAAGGATTTTATAAGATTTTCAGGGACTTCAGTAATTTTAAGGGAATTTAAAGGCAATAAGTATTTCAATGAGGTATTTTAAGAAATAACACAAGGTCTCAAAAGATTTAATGGATTTTAAAAGATAAAACGGAATTTTAAATGATTTTAAATATTATGAAGGATTTTAAATGATTTTTATGACTTTTAAAAGATTATAATGGATTTTAAAATAGTATAAGGAACTTCAAGGAACTTCAAATCTCAAGCTATTTCATAAGGGTTTCAAATATTTTACGGAATCTCAAAGATTTATAAAGGATTTCTATAATTTAAATGGACTTCAAGGAATTTTTAGGAATATCAGTAGTTTTAAAGGTATTGAGAAAGGTTTTAAACAATCTTAAAGGACTTCAAGAGATACAAAAGTATTTTCACGCATTATGCAAGATATCAGAAGATTTTAATTGAAATTCGAAGATTTGCGTTTATTTTATAAGACTTCAAAAGCTTTCTTGGGTGTAAAAATAAAAAGTACATAAAATCATAATGAAAGAAATTTAAAAAAAAATTCGATGCAGTAGTATACTGCAAAGGCGAAAGAACTTAGTAAATTAATTCAACCATTTGTTCTTAATGATAACGAAAGTAATAAATTATGCGACAAGATAATTAGTAACTAATGCATATAATACATGCAAAAAAGCATTTTGGACTATTTTCGTACAGCCTTTTTTGAGTATGCAAATAAATAATACTACATAGTTACTTATTGTTATACGTTATGATGTCACGAATCAAAGAACTGGATGTAAAAATATTTGGCTTCCTATTTTTAAACAAACAAAGATATCAAGTTAAAACTTGATATAATGATAGAAAATATAAATGGATACATCTGTTATGTGTCATTTTTATGAGTGTGAGAAATTTTTTTTTTTAATTTTGAAAAATTCACATTTAAAATATGTGGTCCATCATATTTTCTATTATCCTCTTCAGTTTTAAAGCGAAATCTTTGTTTGTTCGAAAATACGACCGTCGAATATTTTTTATACCCCGTTTTTAACTTGTGCAATAAATATTATTTAACAAAAATAAGAAATGTTTAAGTAAGGATACAAAGCTTTTTTTCCTACTTTCAAATAACATTTTTTTAAATGATGTAACTATCTGTAACGTGTTTTAAAAGGTTAAGTACTAAGTGATGTTTTCTTAATACTAAAATATTTGAACACGACTAGCTTCTTGAGTTGGAAAATGAAAAATTTTCAATTCAAATTCTTACAGAAAATATCTATTGTATTAATTAAAAAAAAAAATAGAAGTGATTAGTTTCTTCAAATAAGGTAAGCAATAAAAGAGTAAAAATAATATTTGAAGATAAAATGTAATAAAATTGGATCTATGAATTTTTCATTTTCCGGCTTATTGTAGTAACAAGAATCATGTATATAATTTTGATTTTAGATGCTCTAATTTTTTTATCTTGTTCTGATGCTTTTGGCTTTATATGTTTCAAGATTTCATTTTTTTTCTTCGTTTAACTGGTTCTTGCGTAACTTTGGTTTTATTTACTTTATTACTTTGGTCTTTTTTTAACGATTGAACTACCACAACAGCTTTTTACTTTTGTTTTTCCTTTTCAGTTTTGTTCTTTTTGTTATAATCTTGAACATAGCTTTGTATAATAAGTGGTATAGATTCATTAACACAATGACTTTTTCGTAAGAATGTTCTTGACAAAAGGAATATTCCTCAATAGTACATCGTTTTTCGAAGAGTAATTTGAAAAAATCTTCTAGCGGGTATAAGTGCCCATTATTGGCCAGATATTTGGTGAGCAATCGATCTAAATTGTTGGCAAGTCTTAAAACCTTTTCACTTGCATGCATCGACATGGTATCAAGCAGTGTGAATAGCTTCGGCAGGCAGTTTTCCAGCAGCAACACAGGTCTCTATTTCCGAGGCGATCGACATACTCAATTGAGCTGCAGCTACAGAAACTTTCATCTTCATCGCAGAATCAGAAAGCTTGAAATGATCCAGTTTTAATTTACGCAGAGACCTCCAACGTTTCTTCTGATCTGCATTAAAAACAAATTTAATATGTTCTATTTTTGCATACTTGTTTTCTGCAAAACGAATTTTACAACGAATTAATGTATTACGAGTACACTTCAGACGTGTGGAACGTCATACATAATTGCAATTTTCTTCCCATTTACGATAAAAAGAAAGGTTTGAGATACTGATACACACTGTAGCTACTGTAGCTAGTTTTAATATTTTCATTAATACCTGTATTCTAAGTCATTTTCAATAGCATAGCCTTTAATAATTTTGAAATGTTAACTAGAAATGGGATAATAAGCTTCTGTTTAAACGAGGACTGCGTTTGTAAGTAGACAGTGCAAATATTTTGTCATCAGTTGTTCATCTTCTATAGGAGAAGGTTTTTTTATTGGCGTTACGAATTTGTGAGCGAACAAAAATTTTTCTGGCATTATTGAACTGCTCCTTTACAATTCGAAAAAATGCCATTATTGTACAGATACTGTAATTGTTTGATTTGATCTCTTAAGTCCTGTAATTTCTTTGACAGTTTCGACACTTTAGCAATCACACTTCAGTGTATCTTGTACATTTCTTTTATTCTCTGAGACTGAGATCTGCTTCACGTATTCCAATTTGTCGTAAGAATCCTTTTAGGCTGTCGTCATTATTGGAAACTTCTATGCAAAGTGTGGGTCCATTATCAGGGACATTTTCTTCTGCACCAACTTGACAAGAAATTGTTGATTGGTCCTCTGTTGTTTCCGGTTCTGTAGCCAAAATCTGTTTTTTTCTTGAAATTCGTTTTCGTCTGGTATTCCTGAAAAAGTAAATTCTTTCTGACAGAAAAGATCGGAATATGGGTTTTCTATATTTTCAGTATTCGAAGAGGTTGTATTCGAAGTATCTTCAAAACTAATGCTCACTTCAATTACAGAATCTTCAGTAAGGAGTTTAATACTCAGGTTAGCAGAAGTTGCTTTAATTTCATACCATCCGATTAGCCCAATCGGCCTTGCCTGTCGACGATTTCCAAATTTCTAATCTAAGAAGGACAGGTAGCCCTGTCATTGTTTTTAAACTCTGGAAATTTTGACCTTCGTCAATAATTTGTTGATTAAAATAATTTTTACTTTCAATTTACTACGTGTTTCACTTTTAAATATAAAAAATTGATTCCGCATGAGTTTTTCTTGCATTTTCGGCTGCGTTTTCAGTTGAATAATCATTGTAATAAATTAATATATAAATAAATACGTTTATCTCTTCTGCAGTAAATGCTTCGATGTAAATAAAAAATTCTATTACTAAACTAAAAACTTTCGTAAAGTAAGGTTTTACGCCCACAAACTAAGGTTATGTTTTGCATTTGTCAGTACCTTTATATTTTATACTTACATCTTGGCACTTTCAGATAAAACATTCATTAGAGACTTAATTAAAATTTTATTTTTCTTAAGAGGGGAAAAACGAAATATGTACAGGTTATGCCGGTTATGTTCTTCCTATCGCTTAGAAATGACGACACAAACCATACGAATGGCCTTCTGTTTCGGGGACACTCGACTGTTCAAATGACACCTTGATACCGATTGGTGCAACTTTATCTCCACTTTTTCCTGCTAGCTGTATGTTCGTTACCAGAAATCCCTATCCTAGCATCACCCCCGTGCTCTAAGGTGGGTTCCGAACCACCAGAACCTCGGTAAAAGTACATAGAAAAATTCCCAGAGGTACCAGCTCAGGGATCGAACACCAGACCTCTAACGAGAACA
>JAUELO010000298.1:4721350-4732165 GCA_032357855.1 Amphibolips quercusostensackenii | reverse complement strand
TTTTCTATCAAATTAGACGAATTTTCAAGAAAGTAATTAAGTTTTTAAACTAAAATAGCGAATTTTTCAGAAAACAGTGGACTTTTGAATAAGAAAAGAATAATTTCCAAGCAGGAAGGGTAATTTTCAATAAAGAAAGATCAATTTTCAACGATACAGTTCAATTACAACAAAAAAGATGTTTCAACAAAATAGATGAATCCTCAACCAAAATACTACTTTCACAAAATAGTTCAACTTTAAATCAAATATAAATTATTTTTCAAACAAAAAAATGAATTCTCAACGCAACGTGTTGTAGTTAATATTTCAACAAAAATATATATTATTTTTTAATCAAAAAGAGTTGAATTTAAACAAAAAAGACGAATTTTTGAAAAAATAGTGGAATCTTTAACCTAAACAGATTCATTTTTAACCCAGCAGTTACATTTTCAATCAAAAGTTATAAATTTTCAACCAGAAAACATCAATTTTCAAACAAAACTGGAATAGTTATATTCTTAACAGAAATTTTTTTTTTACAAAATTCTTAAATTTTTAATCAAAGTGATGGATTTTTAACTAAAATAATAATACTTCAACAAAAGAGTTGAATTATTATAAAAAAGTCCACCATTTAACAAATTCATCTCTTTGGTTGAAAATTTAAATATTTCTCTGAAAATTCTTATTATTATTTCTTGGAAATTAATTTTCTTCCCTGAAAATTTTACTATTTCATTTCTCGTTAAAATTTGGTATATCAAATTGAAAATTGACCTGTTCAGTCGAAAATGCACACATTTTGTTGAAAATTTGTCTTTTCTTGACTAAAATGTTTTTTTATTAAAACCTCAACTATAATATTGTAAAATATACTATTACTTAGTAAAAAATGTATTTTTTGTTGCTGAAGATTTTTCATTTCAGTTAAAAATGTAACTATTTGGTCGTCAACTAAACTTTTGTTGAAAAATCAACTGTTTTGTAGAAAAATTCATCTTTCTGGTTGAAAATTCTTACCTTTTGTTTGAAAATGCAACTGCTTGGTTGAAAATTAATCTGTTTTGGTTGAGGATTCATATTTTTGATTAAAAATTTAACTATTTCGGTAGAAACTTTGAAAGTTGATCTTTTCTAGTTGAAAATTCTTACCTTTTGTTTAGAAATGCAACTGCTTGGTTGAAAATTAATCTATTTTGGTTGTGGATTCAATTATCTTGTTGAAAATTTGTTGTTGTTGTTGTTGAATTGAGCTCTTTTCAGTCAAAAATTAAAATCTTTTTTTTGTTGAAATATTATCTATAACATGTTGCAATGAGAATTAATTTTTTTGTTTGACAAATCAACAACTTCATTTTAAGTTAAACTTCTTTTATAAAAAATTTTGCAAAACTTTCTTGTTTAAAATTAATATGTTCGTGTTAAAAATTCGGCTGTTTTGTAGAAAAATCATCTTTTTGACTTACAAATGCAACAACATGGCAGAAAATTTGTATTTTTGGAATTTTCTTCTTTCTTTGTTGAAAATTCTTTTTTTTAACTGCAAATTTTACTCTTTCATCTTTGCTTAAGAACTTATCTTTCTTAGTGCAAAATTCAACTATTTGGTTCGAAATTATTTTTTTGTGAAAATTCACCTTTTGGTAGGAAATTAATCTTCTTGGATGGAAATTCATCTTTGGTAGGCTTAAAATTTAACTGTTTTGAAAAAAATCAACTAGCTTCTTAAAAGTTTAATCATTTTGTTGAAAATTTTATTATTTTGTTAAATTCGTCTTTTTTTGGTCGTAAATTCAATTTTTTTTGGAATATTCGTCTTTTTGGCTTGAAAATTCAACAATTTGGCAGAAAATTTATATTTTGAAGATTATAAGGATCTTTTTGGTTGAAAATTAAACTGTTTATTTGAAAACTAAACTATTCGGTTGAAAATTCGTTTTTTTCTTGTTGAAAATTTTTTTAAAATTGAAAATAATTAACCTGGAATTCTTCTTTATCGATTTAAAAGCTTACTGTTTTCTAAAAAAATTTAATTTTTAGTTTAAAAACTTAACTTTTTTCTTTAAAATTCGTCCTTTTCAATTGAAAATCAATCTTTATGGTTAAAACTTCATGTATTTGGTTGAGGATTTAACTAGTTTGTTGAAAATTCGTCTTTTATTTTTGATTTTAAATGTGATAATTCGTTGCTTTTTTGGTTAAAAATTAGTTTTTTTGATTGCAAATTTTACTGGTCCATATTTGATTGAAAGCTTATCATTTTTAGTTCAAAATGCAAATATTTGGTTAAAAATTCATGTATTTTGTTGGAAATTCGTCTTTTGGTAGAAAATTTAATCTTCTTGGTTGAAAATTGATCTTTGGTAGGTTAAAAATTCTGCTATTTTGTTAAAATTTAACTAGTTTCTTGAAAGTTTAATTACTTCGTTGAAATGTTGACTGCTTTGTTAAAGTCATCTTTTTTTATCGAAAACCCAAATCTTTTATAAAAAACTCGTCTTTTTGGTTTGAAAACTCAACTATTCGGCGGAAAATTCAACTAATAATTTTTATGTGTCAATAATATTGGTATTTTTTATATCTACACAGATTAAGATTTTATTTTTTGATCAGAGAAATGTCACGTGTTTCTGAAGGATTATGTTGTTCTATTTTCCAGAGATTGAGATTCGTTTGATCAAAGACACTTGAAATTGTACTTTTCAATCTTCATTTTGAATTCTCCATCTGTGGCGTGAATGAATGTCTTAGATTGATAAAAATATCCATTATTCCAAGGGACTTATTTGTCGAGAGGGATCTCTACTTTCGCGTAAACTCTAAAATAGCACTGGAATGAAGGCGAGTCGCTTAAATAGTTTTCTCGCGTGCAACACTGCAGGATTTTGTAGCTATAATGCAACGACAAAGTCAGCGCTAAGTCCCGGATGAGGGTCATAAATTGAACTTAACGCAGAAACGTTTGAGTATATCACGGGTGGGCTATACTCGCGATTAGCCTAATGCCCCGCGATGAAGTATTGCGAGAACGCGGATTAAACCCTCTGCACGCTATTGTTTCATGTCGACCAAAACTAAATGTCAAGAAAATCCATTTGCGACACAAATTACGTCTTACACCTACTTTAGAAAATTTCGATATCAAACAGGATAACGTTAAATGACATTCGATAATTTGAAGAACAATATTGATAATAGATTTTGTGCTATGGTATCACAAAACAAATAGGAGGAATTCTCAGCAAACACAACATCCAAACCATATTTAAACCACCTGTGAAAATAGGACAGCTTCTAAACAACCCTGTAGATAAAAAGGCTCCTCTCAGTGATCCTAGAGTATATAAAATCCCTTGCTCTTGTGGCAAAGTATATATGGGAAAACCCGGGAGAGCGGTAAGCCAACTTTTAAAGGAACATGAAAGTAAAGTCAGGCTAAAAAATTTCACGCAATCAGCACTAGCTAAGTATCATTTCGAAAGAGAACACATTTTATATAAAAACCATCCGTTATCGCAAAAACATACAATATTTTTTCAAGAAAACATAGAAAAGCAATCGAAATCTTGAAACACCCTAATAACATCAATACACTGCATATAATACCAATCCGATTTGGCTTTCCGTCCTCCCAGGTTTTTTGAAAAAGTCTTGATTGTCCAATCAAGTTCGAGCAGTCTCCACATGGGTGTGGTTTTACACACGATTAAAACCCAAAACACCTCCTTTCATTATAAATAACATTATTTTCAATATTAAAAAGTTTAGCAGTTGCATTTTCAACCAACTTGAATATTCGAGCCAAAAAGACTAATTTTATGAAGACAGTTGAATTTTCAACCCGAAAATTTAAATTTTGGAGAATAAAGTTCATTCTTAGGCCAGAGGGTTTAATTTGTGATACGTAAGAACCAATTTTTAATAAAACAGTTGCATTTTTGACCAAAAAGGATGGCACTCATAGAATAGACGAATTTTTTATCAAATAACTAAATTTTTAACTTACAAAGATGAATTTTCAACCAAAAAGAATTATTTCCTACCAAAAATATTAATTCTCTATAAAAAGACGAATTTTCAATAAAAGACATGAATTTTTATACAAATAGTTGAATTCTCAACCAAAGAAGATAATTTTACAACAAAAAATGGAACAGTTAATTGTAAGATAAAAAAAAATAATTTTAAACAAAATAAACGAAATATCAACCAATTGAATTTAAGGGAACAAGACGAATTTTTAATGAAATAGTGTAATCCTTAACTAAATAGATAAACTTTCAACAAACAAGAATAATTTTCTATCCACAAAGACGAATTTTGAACAAAATGCATGCACTTTTTACCAATAGTTAAATTTTTGACCAAAGAAGATAAGTTCACAACAATTGAATTCAACGAAACAAAAAGAATTCTTCATAAATTAGGAAATCTGCACAAAAATGGATAAATTTACAACAAACAAGAATAATTTTCTACACAAATAGATGAATTTTTAACAGAATTGTTAAGTTTGCAAGCTAGAAAAATGAACGTTTTAAAAAATAGTTGACTTTTAAACCTAAAAAGAAACATTTTCAACGAAAAAGATGGATTTTTAACCAAAAATAGAATCGTTAAATTTTCAGTTTAAAGAGCTAATTTTCAACAAAGAAAAAAACTGATTTTCAACCAGCTGAATTTAATTAAAAAAGACAACTTTTTAACGAAATAGTTGAATCCTCAACCAAAATGATAAATTTTCAACAAACAAAAAATACTTTCTACCCACTCAGATGAATTTTCAACAAAAATACATGAATTTCCTATCAATAGTTGAATTATTAACTTATAAACAAAAAATTTTTAACTAAGAATGAAAAGCTACATTTTTAGATGAAAAACAACGAATTTTAAACAAAACAGTTTAATTTTAGATTTAATAGTTTTAATTTTAACAATAAAGATTAATTTTCTACTCAAGTGGATAAATTTTCAAAAAAATTTCAATAAATTTAAGCTAAACAGTTGACTTTTAAACCAGAAAAAGGACTTTTCAACTAGTTAAATTCGACTAAAAAAGTGAATTTTCATAAAAATAGTTCAAATCCTCTACATAAATAATGATTTAAAAAAAAAAAAATTAATATTTTAAGCAGTTAGACGAATTTTCAAAAAATTACATGGATTTTATACCAAATAGTTAAATTTTTATCTTCTTAGGGATATATTTTTAATAAAATAAAGGAATTCTAAAATTTTCAGATAAAAAAAGCCTTATCCACAGAAAAACGAATTTTCAATAGAATAGTTTGAGTCTCCATTAAATAGTTACATTTTCTACCAAATTTGTTAGCAAATAGCTGAATATTTAACCGAGAAGATTAATTTTCTTCTAAGAAATAAGGCCTTTTAACAAAATACATGAATTTTCAACCAAATAGTTGAATTTGATACTAAAAAGGATAAATTTTTAAAAATAAATGGAAAGTTAAATTTTTTGTTAAAAAAATTGATTTTTAATACAAGAAATAAATTTTTAACTAAAATAATGAATCTTTAACTAAAAAAAATTAATTTTCAACAAAGCAGTTCAAATGTAGACACAGTTAAATTTTTTATCAAACTGTTCAATTTTTTAGCCATAAGAAGAAAGTTTCTGTAAAATGGTTGCAATTTTCAACCAAGAAGATTAATTTTCTATAAAAAAAATGAGAACATTTAACGAAATACATGAATTTTTAACCAAATAGTTAAATTTTAAACCAAAAATGATTCATTTTTAACCAAAATTGAAAAAATTAAATTTTCTGTTGTTAAACTCAATTTTCAACCAAAGAAATTAATTTTCATCTTAAATGAGCAATCTTCAATCAAAAAATTAATTTTTAGCAAACCAGTTCAATTTTAGACAAAATAGTTTAATATTCTATCAAATTGTTGAATTTGGTAGCCAAAAAGACGATCTTTCTGTGGATAAAGTGAATTTCAAACCAAATAGATGAATTTTCGATCAAAAAGATGAAATTTCAGAAACATTTTTTTTTACAAACAACGAAATAGTTGATGCTTTAACCCGAAAAGACAATTTTTTGGAAGGCAGTTGAATTTTGAACCAGAAAAATAGAATTTCTAGAATAAAGTTTATTTTCAGTCAAGAGAGATGCACTTTTAACAAAATTGTTGAATTTTCGACCAATAAAGACGAATCTAACAAAATTATTGAATTTTCAACAAAAGAATCAAGCCTTCAACAAAATAGATAAATATTTTATCAATAGCTGAATTTCCAACCAAGAAGATTAATTTTCTAACAAAAGATGAATTTTTAAAAAATACATGAATTTTGAAATAATTAGTTGAATCCCCAACTAAACAGACGGATACTGAACAAAATACATGAATTTTGTACCACATAGTTAAATTTTTAACTTATAAAGGATAAATTTTGAACTAAAAAGGAATAGTTAAATTTTTAACCAAAAAAGAGCCAAATTTACAATAAAATGGTTTTTTTCAATTAAATAGTTTTATTTTGTACCAAAATAGTTGAATTTTCAACAAAAATACAATATAATAGTTAAGGTTAAACCAAAAAACATTTTAAGTTAAAGGAGACAAATTTTCAACAAAATGCATAAATTTTTGACCGAAAAGATCAATTTTCAATTGGAGATATCAAATTTTAACCAGAAATGGAAGAGTAAAATTTTCATTGAAAAAAATTAATTTCCAAAAAAATGAATTTTCAGCAAAATAGTTCGATTTTAAACCTTAGAGATGGAGTTCCACCTAAAATGATAAATCTTCAACTAAACGAAATTAATTTCAAGAAAAGAGTTCAACATTCAAACAAATAGTAGAGATTTCAACCAAGAACTTTACCTCATATTTCGTGTGGTTTGGCTCAAAATTTGAAGTTTTGATTTTTTCTCATAGTTTTTCAACAAATAAAACCAAAATGACAAGTCCTATAAAAAATAGTTCAAGCAAATTTTGTAGGACATTTTAAAAGCTATACTTCTCCCTAAAAAACTTTTTCACATATTTTGCATCGTTTTGTTCCAAATTTGAATTTTGGATTTTTACATAGTATTTTCGTTAAATAAAACCAAAATCATAAGTACTATCAAAAAATGGTTTACAAATTTTTGTTAGTACTTTTCAAAAGCTGCAATTCATATTTGAAACTTTTTTCCGTATCTCACGTCGTTTGGCTAAAAATTGAAATGTTCTATTTTTTAAAATAGTATTTTTGACAAATAAAACCGAAATGACAAATCTTGTTGGGAAAAAATTCCACGCCGTTTAAAAAGCTACAATTCTTTTTTTAGACTTTTTTTTACTTATCTGTCGTCGTTTAGCTTAAAATTTGAATTTTCGACTTATTCATTTTTGATGCATAAAAACAAAAAAACGAGTCCAATCAAGGAATTGTTAATTCAAAAATTGTAGACATTTCAAAAATTTTAAATTCTTCTTTCAATTTTTTTCTCACGCATCTGTCGTCGTTTGACGTGAAAATGGAATATTCGATTTTTAGATAGCATTTTTTACGGATAAAACAATAACCGTTGGTCAAGGAAAGCTGGTTAACGAACTCGTTCTTTCTTTTGACACCCAGAAAAGTCGGCTAAGGCTCAATTTAATCCATTTATTTTTTAGAGAGTTATCGTGTTTACAGACCTACGTACGGACGGACGAACGGAAAGACAGACGCGATCGTCAAAACTTGATTTTCGGCTTCAGGGGGTCTCAAAATCTGGAGGTTTGTTAAAAAACTATAAGGTGTGAAATTTCGGACAATTCTTATACTATTCCTATCATAAATAATGAGAACAGTGCTCCCAATTCGGCTCCCCAACCGCACTGCGCATGCGTCGCACCAGCAGCTTCACTGGATGTTGATCTCGCGTTTATTTGAAATGATTAAATATCAAATCAATTTTTTACAATATGTAATAATTATAAAGTACAAAAAAATATTATGAATTATTCAGAATTTGCGTTGGTGAAAAAATTCTCACTTTCTTTGAATTTAAAATCAATAATTTATTTGTAAAGAGTAAAGTCAAATAATTAATTTATCTTTTACTATAAAAGACTATTTTGTGATCTTAAAATTAATTTAATTATTTCTGCAATGAAGATTTATCCTAAGAAATTTATTTACACATTTAATAATTTCGAAAAAGTGCGCCATATACATTTAATGAGAATGCTGATGCGACACATGCGCAGTTCAGTTGAGGAGCCGAAATGGGAGCACTGGATGAGAATGTAAAAAAAATCTCTAAAGAATTCAATGTAAACTGTTCTTATACTAATATCAAATAGTTCTCCCTCATTATTTATTGTTCGATTGGCGTTAATAAAAAATTATATTTATATTTTGTATTTAAAAATAGGAGAGAGGTCAGCTTCAGTGTCAAATGACATTTTGAGGCGGCGTTCACCGAAATGTCACAAATTGTCACAAGAGGTAGGGGTGAGTCAAAAATCACTAAAAATAGCGTCACGTATTATGTGGATGCTCCCTTTCCGAGATAAATTTATACGGACGCTTAGAATTTAGGGGGCCACGCATAAATTACGTACAGTTTTTTCTTCTGAAATTTCGAGCTGGGTACACTCGTTTATTAGGGTCCGTAAGTTTTGACCCCCCCTCCCTTATCTTACGTAATTTTTATCCACTACATTTTTTTCCCTAATGTATTAAGGGGTCATCCAAAACTAACGTAAGACGATTTCGGGGGTAGGGAATTTTTGTGGAAATTTTACAGTTCTTCATAAATTAACAAAGCAGTTCAACTTTCAACCAAGAAGTTTCATTTTCAAAAAGAAAAAGATCAATTCTGAACAAAAATTGTGATAGTTAATATTCAAGTCAAGAAAAAATTTATATTTAAAATAAAAACAGTTGAATTGAATAAAAACAAAACACGAATTTTCAAATCAATAGTTGAATCCTCAATCAGAATAGATTAATTTTCAACCAAACAGTTGCATTTTTACAAAAAAAAGCAAATGAATCTTCTTACAAAAACAAAAAAAAAGCCATTTTTAGCAAAGCAACCAAATTCTTGAATTTTAAACTTAAAAAGGAGAATTCTCTCCACTCAGTTGAATTTTCAATACGTAAATATGAATTTTCACAAAATGTGAACTTTTTTAACCAAATAGTTAAATTTCCAAGCAAGAAAAATAATTTTCTACCAAGAAAGACGCATCACGTACTTCCTTCTCATTTGTGCACAGCCATTTTAAAATTAAAGGTCAAAGCATCGACAACTGACTTTTGGTGATTGTGAATTATTTTTTGTTAAAGCTCCTTTGCCTTTAACGAACAAATTCTCATGAAGTATCTTGTACTTCGCACTCGATTTTGCCCAAAGTGCGAAGTTTTCTACATCGAATTCAACTCTATTATATCAAATGAATATTATATTTATTTCTGTACCTCGGTCCGGATCTGCTTACACCGATATTGCAAAATAAAGTACAAATTTTATTCTTCATGCTTACTATAATATTTGCACTTTATTTTGTATTAATTTTTATTTGCAGCTGCTCTAAAAAATGTATTATTTCAATAAATGTATATTATTACAAATCATAATATGCATTGATATTGAAACAATTGTATTTTTATTGTCTTGTTTTCATAATTGAAAAAAGTGCGCATCCTTTCAAACAAATTTTGTTAATTAAAATTTTATTGCACCTTGTTTACACGATTCAAACAAAAAATACGCAGTAAGCACCCTATCAAAAAATAAATAATGAAAAATTTGTAAATCTTTTCTGGGTGCACAGTTTTTGTTTATTCATCTTTTTTAATAGCTTGTGCCCTTTGTCCAAAAATTTAATTTTTTTATTTCTAATTATAATTTTTACTTTTTAAACAGAAGTTACGCGTTCAAAAAAAAAAAAAGATTTATAAGAAATTTACAGATCTTTTTTGTGTAAACAACTTTTGTCAAATAATATTTTTTCGTACCTTGCGTTTTTTATCAAAAAATTTATTTTTTTTTATATTTTTAATGTTAGTTTTCACGTTTGAGACAAAAACTACGTATCCTATCAAAAAATAAATAATAAAAAATTTGTAACTCTTTCTTAGGCGAACAACTTCTGTTGATTTCTTTATTTCGTAGCTTGTGTCATTTGTCTAAAAAATCAATTTTTCTATTTTTAATGCAGCTTTTTAACGAATAAAACAAAAACTACGCGTTCTATCAAAACGTGATTTGTAACAAATTTGTAGATCTTTTTTGAGTACACAATTTTTTTGAAATCATCTTTTTTTATCTTTTACAGTTTATCCGCAAAATGGAATTTTTCATTTTTCATTTGTTTTTGTGAAGTCAAAATTTGAATTTTCGATTTTTCAAAAAATATCAAAAAGATGTTTTTTTTCACAATTTGTTTATATAGTGCGTTGTTTGTCTTAAAATGCTAATTTTCATTTGTTTTTTGGAATTTTTTAAATGATATAACTCTGGTATTTTTCTCATCGCAAAAAGTCATAAAAATGTATTGTTCGTATTTTTAAGTATTACTAATAGCCGTACATAGAATATTTAAATCGTTAAAAAAGTGGTTTTAAAAATTTAGAAAATGCATTTAATTTTTTGAATTTTAATCAGAAACGTCTGGCTAACAAACTTCACCTTCATTTTAAGACACTTGAAAAATATGCCAAAGCCCAATCCAATATGTCAATTCTTTTGAAAGTTATCATGCTACAGACTAAAAATCTACAGACACACATGCATGAAGATTGGCACACATGGATTCAGACAGACACATATACATACAGACACACTCGCGAAAACCTGTATTTCGGGC
>JAUELO010000298.1:4594292-4604437 GCA_032357855.1 Amphibolips quercusostensackenii | reverse complement strand
TGTCTACTTTTAATTTTTAAACGTTTATTTATGGTTTTTATTGCACTGACCCGGCTTAGACCAGCCCTTCTGGTTTCCAGTCTTGAGGCTGATCAGATGGATTGGCCTGGGCCTAGCTAAAAGTGAAACGATTTTTTGGCTAGCTCTAAGTAGACCGTATGATCAGACGCTATTTATTTGCTGGTCTGACACTAGTTAATGACTGATTAGCCACTAGTTGGAGGTTGTCAGCCGCTGGATGGACGCCCTTTATTTTTTTTAATAACTTGGAAAAAATAAATTTCACTATGAATGTATTTAGCTGATCAGCGCCACTCCTGGACCAGACAAGACCTTCGAGACTAGACGGTCTAGATAAAGTTAGACCTAAGACAGATTAGATCTTTCAGACTTGGCAGTCTAGATAGTCGAACCTAGACAGGACCTGTCACCAGGCCCCTATGGAATTTTCCCACACGATGTAATAGTAATCAGAAGTTTGGAAAAATAATTTCATGAGTAAAGTGTTTAGATCATCTAAAATGTAAGATTTTGATAAACAAATCTATCAATTCGTTGCAGTAACAGGTTTTGTGTCGATTTGTTACGATTTGTGATGTAAGGTGGAAAGGGTTTAACGCAGAATGTGACACATGGAACACAAGGAAAATGTAAATGTGAATAACAATTTTTTAAAATTCTTGAAAAAATGAAAATTATTAATTCATTTTAATAGCTGAAGATTTGACCATAATCGACTCCTTCAGATTTAGTTTGGTATTGATAAAATAGATTGAACTGAATCTTTAACGTTGATCTATCTGCTATCAGAGAGAGGATTTTGTAGATGACACAGTTCGATTGAATTGAAATGGGGAGAAAACAGACTTTCATGAAAACTCCTTATTCCCGAACAAAAATCGCATTTCCTTTTTGAGCAAAGCCGCATCAGAAAGTGTATACGCTACACGTGTACACTGCGCATATACAGCAAAACACATGCTCGAAGATTATATACACGTGACACGCATAATGCTTTGGCATGCTCAGAGTCGCTCGGTTGGTGACCGATGCGGGTATTTCCAGTCGTAACAATAGTTGAGCCATGGACCACCCGTGGTTCGGCATTAAAGGAGCACTCACATGGCTAAAGCTAAAGCTAAACAGCTAAAAAGGACTCTAGGATCAATGCTATGCCAAGGTTGCATCTTGCAAAAATCAGAGCCTCGCCCAACCTTGTCTGAAACATTGGGAATGTAATGAAGGGTCGAAAAAATAAAAGAAAAGAAGAGGAAAAAAGGAAAGTAAGCAAGAAGGAAAGACATTTTATAGCATGGGAAGGAAGACGGATGGTGAGGTTGGGTAAAAAATTAGGAACATTGGAGAACCGACGAGAATTAAGAGTTAAGTCGACGACAAGCGAACCTGAAATACGAAACTCGCTGGCGCCAACAACGGCAGCTTCTAAGCCGTCCTAATAATATCCCATTGTGCTACCATTAGCCACCTAATGCCGCGTTGCTTTACGCTTGCCATAATGCATTCACCGGCTTGTTTTACGATGAGCTGCATGAACTGATATCAAAAATCGTACTACTTCTCGGTCACGTGCCGTCGGCAAACTTGTTGAACTCCATTCAACTCCATCGTTTGATTTTTTGGTCAAAAAATGACAAAACTTCAGGAAAAGTGGATTTATCTGTAGCGTTTTTAGTGATAAGTTATTAGTCTCATTCAGTCGAAAATTGGGAGGCTAATTTTTAGCGATATGAAGGAAAGAATGGTTTTTTTGATTTGATAATTTCTACAGGGATCACAGTCAGTTCCCTATTCCCCCTTTTTCTGAAGCTGCGAATTATTTTTCAAGAATTATAAGAAAATGATTAGCAGTTAAAAAAGCCGAGCGTAGGGCTTTTTGGGTACTGAAATATTTAAAAAGCATTAAAAAACATGCTCAACACAATTAAGACACTTACGGACATTAATACAGAAATCCTTCAAAGAAAAAAGCAAATTTTCAATAATCTGCGCTAACAGATAGACAGAAGAAAATCTGAAAGGATTGAATCAGCAGTGTCGCGAAGGATAAAAAAGATCTCAAACTTCATTGAGATACTTTTTTTTTCCTAGAAATGTGTTGTACTTATTAATCTTTGTTAATTACTCTGGTATTTTTAAAAGAATTTTTTTTTAAAATACTCTTTTCTCGATTGAAAATTCTTCTATTTTCCCTAAGATTAAACAGCTAAACTGCAGTGATCCCTGAATCTACCAATCTAAGTTTTTAACTTAATAATTTAAAATGTATATGTCAAAGTGTACAAGGGACAAGATTCTATCTTGGAATGTGCATGTTGAAAGGTTCTAACTCGGGACGTACAAATTAGAAGGTTCTATTAAGTTGAGAGCGCTGGTGTTTCCAATATATTTCATATGGGATTCTGAAGCTTCAAGAGTTTGACACCCGAGATAGAACCTTTTAATTCGCATGTTCCGAGATAGAACCTTATCATTTTGTACACATCGATATAGGAAAAAATTACTGCATTCCGATTGTTTCTAATCGTAATTACCTAAATTATCTTTAATAATTGTTTTTTGAATCAAATTTATACTTCTGTAAATTAGAACACTCAAAAGAAGTACCAAAAACAGTTTTGTCTCGAAATTTAAATTTGTATATCTTCGAACAATTAAATAATGTTGAGAACCATTATTTTAGAACAGATTTTATATATTCTGCTAATTCAACACTGCAAATATCACTAAAGGTTTCTTGTAAATCAGATTATAATAATTTTATTACCACGTCATATTAGAGTTTGCCTCAGTTTTAATAACTCATGAGTAAATGAAATTCTCAGATTAATTATTTTAACTTCCACCGCTGTCAGCGACAGCCTTCACTTATCAAAGCTAACGAGAGCCTTGCAGAAAGGATTTTTATTAATGATGCCCTAAATATTCCCTCAGAACTTCTCTTATTTTTAACACACCTTGTCCCAAACTAACATTCTCGAAATTCCTTATATTTTATTCTATTTTCTACATCCCCGAATGATCATGACATTCAAAAATTTTCCAAGAGTTTACTTTTAGCAGGTAATTCAAATATTTTTAAATCTAGAAATGGTAGGTTCAGTAAAATTTATTTTCGTTCTTTTTTTAAATCACATGTGTCTTGAATTTGAAGAGGCTGGAAGCTTGTGATACTGAAGGGAGAAAAATCCGTTTGCATAAAACTTTCTCTTTCTCTTGGAAGAGAGAAGAGCTCTTGTGGCGAAGCAAAGGAAATCAATTCTAGTTTCCTTTTCCAGGGAAATCCGTACGGACTGAAGGACGCGACGGGGATGGGGATGACGGCGGATATGGGAGCCGCATGGGGCACTGCTGCTCTTCAACCTGCTGCCCCCGGATATACATACTACGATCCAACACTCGCTGCCTATGGGTACGTTAATTAATAATCTTTTTTTTTCAACAAGTTAAATAATGCTATGAACAAAGTTTCACTCTTTTTTTTCTACTCGCTAAAAAATTCAGTTACATGCATTATTAATACACTTCTTCTGCTTCATCTCGGTGACCGATTCTAAACAAAACATATCCACAAGAAATTCGTAATTTCTGAGTTGTAATAAATAATATCAGATAGTCAAAAAAAGTGAATATCAGGATGACCTTTTTATTATCTAAATTTAAAATGATTAAGCAAACAAAGTACCTCTCCTAGGTTATCACGTCGGCAACATTTTCACTGTTTTTTATTATGAATGTCGACAGAAAAATGTGGGGAGGAAAGAGAAGACTTATATAAAGTAGAAATATATGAGAGATCTGTCAACACTAGGACCCTTCTTTTCCTCTCTCTTCTTCTGGAAAAGGGGATTAAAGAAGAAGAAGAAGAAGAAGAGGGGCACGTCGGATGCTTTTACAACTTAGCCGCGTTTGGTTTTAATTTATGTAAACACCAATTTATCACCTCGTTATTTAGAAAGACTCTAATTCACACCTTTAAATCTGTCAGGTTTCAAGACAGATCTTCACATGGTAAAAGTTGTCCAACATAATATTAAAAATTGCATATAAGACTAGTTATACAAGAGTTAAAATCATGCTCGACGAATTGGATTTTCAAAAGTGGTTTTCATATTCTACACTACAGCATAGTCGATTGTCGCGCTTTGTTGGTACGACACAAAATTCTTGATTTCCTGATAGCCGTAAGATCAAAGGATGAAATCCTTTATTGGATCGCAGGGATGAACATGTCGAACGTGTTACAGAGGAACGGTTACAAAATGGCTGTATTCAGTTAAGAGAGCACGAGAGAGAGAAATCGAGTGAAGGAGAATGAAAGAGAGTGAAAGAGAGAGAACTGAGTGGGCGTACATAATGGAGGCTTCTAGCTTGGGTAGGCACTTGCAAGTGCAGGAGAATATAGGAGTGTGGTGGCGATGGTGATGGTGGCGATAGTGATAGTGGCAATGGTAGTAGTAGGTCTCTTCGTAGGAGAGCTAGTGAGTGAGTTTATTGATTGGCTTCCTCCGGGGTTCTCTCGTCGCACTCTCCTGTTCGCCAGGCCACCACTCTCAACACTCTGCTCTCTCGTATAACCCTCTCTTTCTTCATCTCTCTCTTTCCCTCTTCCTTTCTATGTCACCTTTTGACTTTCTCTCTCTCTCTCTCTTTCTAGCTTGAAGCAACCCCTGCCAATGAGTCGACTCCCACAGGTGCTTTACTTGCTTAGCAACCCTCGTGTACATATACACACACCCACACATTTTCTGATATCTATCGACACGAAAGGGGCCAGTCTTCATATATATAAATGGTTTTTTTGAAGAAATTTCGGTCCTTACCTTGAATCTGAGACTTTCCTCCACATCTAGATAGCAAGGAAGCTGCTAGAAATTTGCCAGAAGTGTTTGATAGCTCCCAGTTTTTCGCTTCTGCTACTTTGATTGTCTTCATTTATATTTTTCACTCTGGCAATAATTTGCTGAAAGGTTATGTGGATATGAGTGGAGAAACTCACACTGAAGGGGTAGGAGCCGAGAGGGTTCTGTGTCTCTCTGGGTCTGGGATAGGCATTGTTTATCGTCGATTATCACCCTTTTGGCCCTCACCTCTTCAGTCTGGCAACCTGCAAAGCCTCTCCACGAGCCTCTATTAATTTACTTGCTTAATACTACGAGGTCGCTTTCTCCCGCTTTCCCTCATTCGTCCTTTGTGCATGACGACCTCTCCTTTGTACACGCGTGTATGCATCCCCTGCGCCTACTCCCTCGATCCGCCATTGTTTTACGTCGAGAATAAAGTTTACTGGGACTCGTGGGTGGACGTGGGTGTATACGAGGCTTAGATCCGCCAGCATTTTTTTCCAACTGGTGAAGGACTGCGAGCTTGTCTTCAGCGCTGTTATTTTCCCCAGATAACATCGGAACCTTGTTTTGTCCTGCTCAAGAGATGGACTCAAAAATCCGAGTTCTTGGATCGGAGACTTGTTTATAACTCATCTTAGATTAAATTTAGGATCCCTGGAAATAACTCTAAATAATACTCCGAATAAGATAAATTTAGAAGTGGAGAGATTTTTTATCTATCTGTAGAGAGAGTATTATCCTCCAATTTAGTTATTTATAGTGACTGAGAACCGGGAAGGTTCTCTAGGTTATAGAAAGCATTTTTTCACGTGCCTCTTTGGTCGACAATTTTTCTTTTCGGGCCTCATAAATGTCCAAGAGGGTTGGCGCTATTTTCCAGGCCGTCTCTGCAACAGTCGGGCTATTCAATAAAGACGCCATCTCTCATGGAAACCCCTTCGTTTGCACACGCGCGTCCGAAATTCTCTTACTTTCACACTCTCATTTCTATCCGGCCGTGACGGCACCCCTGCTTTCCTTTTCACTTTTCTCTCACCCTCAGCCACCATCTCTTATCCTCATATGGGAACGTACGACCACTGAATTCATAAAAAGACCGTCGACCCTAGCTAAAACAAGTTTTAAGCCAAACCCCGATTTCTAAAATTATTTCTCTTTGTGCAAATCATGCGATGTTTTGAACTAAAATAATTGTTTCTGGAACAAGCCTTTATTGTCATGGCAATATTAAGAAGAAGCCAAGGTCGCATTCCGTCACATCTGTAATAGACCTCCGAAGCCTGATAGGGAAAGCTGATTTTCTCGTTCAAAGAGAGTGTAATTACCTGTTCTTTTTTCACTATGTCAACAAGTGGCTCGTGGTACTAACTCAATTTTGACCCAATAAGGGGAGTGCAGCCTTAAACTGAGTCTCGAGACTATTATACTTATGGTGTGTTCCTCAAGGTGTCTAACCGGTTAAAGAAAATTTTCTTGTCTCTAAGAAAATGAGGACGCAAGTGTCAACGTTTTGTGAAAGGATATATCGATAGAATCTATTTAGGATCTAACTTGGTGGATCATTCGAGGGAAATTAATTTAGTTTCTAGTTCAAATGAGGAAAATCATCTCCCAGTAGGTGGGTGTTGTATTGATGCGCATGTCGGTAGGACTTGTCTGTCGAAATCAATGTTCTCCATTGCCTACACATTGCAGATGCTCGTGTGAGCAAATGGCCGTCGTAGGTTGGATATTGGAAGGTACAGAGTAGAGTATTAAATTGGCTTGTACGATAGAGGATAGGAACCTGGGATACCTGGGATACCTCCGTTTGCACTTCCGGGCGGTCTAGTAACGACGTATACGGCAACGTAATTACGCGCGTTCTGCCAATATTGGTTAACCTTTTGAGGTTGACGCCACCATATGCAAAGTCCCTAATGAGTCGCTCAAGTACCCACGCTCTAGTAGTACCCTCCATCCCGCTACTCCATATCGCCATATTACTCCTATCTACCAGTTTCACTGCCGACACTCAAATACTCTGGATTTCTAATTCTAGTAAAGCAAACATTAATAGTAAAAACTAAAACTAAATGGGAATAGTCGTATTTGACTTCCGATCACTGTCCCAAATGGGACCTTCTAGAGAAGAAATAATCGCAGCTTCATTACGGTTTTCAACGTTAGCAAATAATCCCTCGTGGTGAAACACAATGGCGGCAATCGATTCACTGTTCCGAAGCCTCGGGCTCCTTTCGCTTTTTTCTTCACCCTCTTTCCCTTCTCCCAGCTACTTTCGTGCAACAGCCACGTGGTTTTATTGGAAAAGGAGCGACGGGATCCACCGAGGCCGCCTTTTCCTTGTCTGAAGGGAGTTTAATAGAGGGTGAAACCATTTCCACCCCCTTCAGCATCACTACTACCTTAACCACTACCTTACTTCATTCTTCGTTTCTTTCCAAGTCTACCACAACCTACCACTTTCTTTCCTTTCTCCCTTATCGGCAATCTTGACTATTGGAATCAGCCCCTTAGAGTGAAAACAAAATTTTAACGGTTCGGATTTGGAAGATTAGACCAAGGTCCGATTCTCATCTTGTAGACCATCTCGCAAAGAAGGAAATGTTAAATTAAACGAATTTCGGATAAAAATGTTACGTTTCTTCTCGAATTCCAGGAATCCAATTCAGCTAAAAAGTTCTTCATCGATTCCGCCTAGTCTAAATTAGTTTGAAACCCTAATCGGGCAATTTGTATGGAAAAATAGACGACTCATGGACTATTCTCGTTTAGAAAACGTACTGTTATGGGTATAGGAAATTTACGATGAATTGTCGAGTAGTATATTATGGAACATACAGTGCACTCTCTATGGGGAAAAGAGTGAGGGAAAGGGAGGAGGGGAATCGATCGGATCGCCATTACGACGAGTGAGTGCAGGAACTCGATGGAATCACGCCGCCGTTGGCGGTTTATTCTTCGTATATATTTGCCGGCATATCACCCTCGCCCCTGTAGAATGTCGTCCTAGCTGGAGGTGGAAAAACAAAGGGAGAGAGTGAGATTGAAGAGTGAACTGGGAAAGAGAGAAGGAGATCAAGTTTAGGCAATAGGGGTGTGAAACTTTCCTTTAACGCAACTCACGCATCGACGAGTTCTATCCAGATTTCCCGAAAGCCCTGGGGGATTCAAGTATCCTTCATCCTGCTTTAGAAGTCCCTGAAAAATGTATCATTTTTAGAGAGAGATGGGAGAAGTTTATTTTATCCATTTAATAATTTACAGTTCTATTGGTTTATTAGAGTATGATTTTATTAATATACAGGTATGATTTTTGCTTCAGATATGGTGCGAGCTACGATATGGCAGCTCGAAGAAAAAACGCGACAAGGGAGTCAACCGCGACCTTGAAAGCGTGGTTGAATGAACACAAGAAAAATCCCTACCCTACTAAGGGTGAGAAAATTATGTTAGCAATCATTACGAAAATGACCTTGACGCAAGTTTCGACCTGGTTTGCCAATGCGAGGAGACGTTTGAAGAAAGAGAATAAGATGACTTGGGAACCAAAAAACAAAACTGATGATGACGATGATGCAGTTTTATCCGATTCGGAGGATGTTAAGGAAATGAAGGAGGAAATGGGGGACAGTAGGAGCGACAGGGTGGGCGATGACGCCAGAAGAGGTTTGGATGACAGTGGTAAGCTGATTGTTATAATAAATTCTTCTGCAAAATTAATGATATCTTTGATCTCTTTAAAAATGGCACATATTTTCGGATGCTTACTAGCAGATAAGCTCTTTTGTCACTTTAATCCCGAGTCAAATCCAATAAGGCCATAATAAGATCTCATGAAGTGATAAATCAATCGGAAAACAGTTACTGCTAATTTAGAAATAAACTGTGTATTGTAATAGTCACTTCAATTGCGAATAGTGTTCTAAATGATTCATTGAGGAAGTCTTAATTACGAACAGTGAACATTCTGTGATAAAGATTATCTTGAAGAAATTAAAAAATGTTATAATTAAATAACTTGTCAGGATTAGGGAATAGTCTCGAAGTTTTGCTATTGTAGAAGTCCTGAAGTCTAATTTACTCCCGACATTCTACAAGAGGACACTTGTAGTCGCTGTGGTCGATCGCTAGAGCGGAAATTGCGAATATGTGAGATTTGGAATGAATATCCGTAGAGCGTCTATATCGCGGGGGCAGACATAATGGTTCACATGTGGGTAAACATAGTGACGGGTTGCGGGTTGCTGCGCAAAGAGATTAATGGCCTTCGGTTTGGTCCTGGTGGACGCCGACGACGACGTGCTTGATGGTATTCGTGGATACAGCATGGTTTCAGAATGGTAGTGTAGGTCGGAATGGCAGAGGGTGCGGCCGGGTTTGAGTAGCTATCCGGAGGACCAATATACCGTGGAAGATGTATATAGATACTGGCACTGGTTCGAGGCACGGTGATGTATCGGCGCCCGCAGCGAGACGAATGGTACGGACCCTTCTATGGCCACCATTACCCCACCACACATTGGCCAATATCGGTCCGCTTCGCTTCGCTTCTGGCACCTGGTTTTCATGCAAATCCACACACGGCGTAAACGCACAATATTGAGGTTCTGTTAAAGTTCAGGTCCTGTGAAAAATCATAAGTACTCTGGACATTTGGGGGAAAGTTGGTGATTTTTAAAGGAGCACATTTGGAAATAAAAGAGCCCTTTTATGTGAGCTGTTGAATGTGATGCGAGATCCCAGATAGAGATATGAGTATGAATTTTAGTTAGGTGTGATCCTATTATGTTCCCTAATCTGATATCGGTTCTGGTAGGGCCTGGCGAATTAGGTTTGTAAACTCTTGTAAGCGAAGGAGTAGAAAGGTATTGACTAGTAGAGGTAGATCATGCGATTAGCGGATGATAAAAGAGGGTCAAAAGTTAAAGAGCCACTTGTGGACTTGGCAGTAGTATCAGTTTAGTTGGTCCATAAGGTTCCCTTTATAAGGGGCATTGCGCGCACCCTTAACCTAAACTTTTACCGCTTCTGTCTTTCTTTCTCTCTTCGTTTCTGCGTCTGTCTGTCTCTAGTTCTGTGTATAGCCAGCAGCCCCTTCTAGCTTGGAAATTATCGCTTGACGACCCATCAAGTAAACCCTCTGCCGACTCATTCGAACCTCTTAATGAAATTCTCACCCCTGACTGACTGGCTGGCAGACGGCCCGAGCGGTCTAGAGTGCCTCGAGAGATAAGGAAGCCGGAGGGATGAAGAAAGAAGGACCTGATAGTGTAAGAG
>JAUELO010000298.1:4583009-4594192 GCA_032357855.1 Amphibolips quercusostensackenii | reverse complement strand
AAAGAAGGACATGATAGTGTAAGAGAGAAAGATATTTCCACTCGAGGGGAGCTGAAATCTCTCGCGCCCCAAAGTGGTTGCAGACTTCGCCCCTTTTTTCACAGCATCCCTTACGGCTTAACTATATAAGGGTGAAAAGGGAGACTCTCGCTCTATCTTTCTCTCTCTATCTGTGGAACCCCACAATGACACGCATCCGAAGTCTTACTTTCACACCAGAGAATATAGTCCATTAACGTCGATATTGCCCCCGAGTGGAAACCACTCTCTTCATACTCTTATCATAATTAATGATTAGTAGAAAAAGTTTTCCATACTACAGGCAATCTTTATACTTTCAAGTGACAAGCAAATATTTTACTAGATACTGAATCCAAAGATCAGCCGTCGGATCTTCATGGGTATTCTATAATGACATGATGGAATCTAAACCCTTCTCTTGTAACTTAGAGATATCGTTCCAAGCTTTTATCGTTTAATGGATTGCCACTCAATATAGATACTTCAACTTGTCAAAAATTCATCAACTTATATTAATAAGTTAATATGGCGCTTATATTTAGTTGACTTATCATCCTTGTTCACAGAATCAATGAGGCACGTGAAGCCAGAGCACTTCAAAGCAGAGCATTTGAAGGACGAGAAGGATCTTGATGATGATGATGATCTAGACCTGGAAGATGATCCTCGCAGAGGAGAGCATCCTTTTCATCATGCGATGCATCACCACCATCACCAAGGCTACGGTAGCGACGATCACTTCAAGGAAGAAGGGATTAAGACTGAATGTGGCGCCGGTGGCGTCCCCATTCCAGCCACTAAGCCAAAGATTTGGTCTTTAGCTGACACTGCGGCTTGTAAAACACCTCCTCCGCCTTCTCACCCTCATCATCAGCAATATCACTTACACCATCAGCAGCACTACAGTCAACAACAGCATCATTTAAACAACCAATCTCACCACCATTCCCAGCAACCCTGGCTTGGTTCAGGTGGTGCGGGAGGAAATCCTGGTGGTGGAAGTCTCTCTTCTTTTGCACTACCTTCATCAGCTTCGATGAGTCCATCCTCCGCAGCGACGGCACCTTACTCTAGCGCATCTGCAAGATACGGCGGTTTTTTGTCGTCTTCCTCTGGAGGACAGCTTCACTACAATCCTAACTCTTCCTCGGGTTCAACATCCAGTGCCTCCTCATCAGCGGCGGCGGGGTTTCCCGAAGTTGGTACGGATACGCCACCCCAAACACCTCCCAACATGAAGGTGGCTACTCCGAACGGAGTGATCCAGGGCCCTCCAACCGGGTACTGCCCTGGTGGCACCAACAACAACACCAGTAATGGTAACCTTAATCATTATGGATCCAGTCATAACGGAGGGTACCTATCCACGAGTTCGGGTTCTGCCAGTAGCGCTTCGTCTTTTAGTTCTCGACTTCAGAACTCCCCGCACAAGGAATTCTCACCTTCCTCGCAGAATTCGATACTTCATCAACATCAAACGACAGCTAGCCTCCCACCTACGGAAGCCACCACGGCGTTCAAACCTTTTTATAAAGGGTAAGTGATTCAGTCAAGAGACTTTTTATTTTATTCAATCAATTTTAGAAGTGTATTAATGATTCTATGTGTATCTGTTTCAGGTCACAAACCATGGGAAGTGGGTTCGTGTCACCCGTTTAAGGATATGAATGAGCACCGACTGAGGACCACCACGTCTCTCAAGGTTTGTCACACTTTTCGTATTCGTACTCTATCTTGATGATTTGTAGTAGCTTTTTTGAAATGTTTTTCCCTTTTTTGATGGAAATGATCTATTATTAGTCGAGGAAACAAGCAGATTTCTATCTCCATGATCGTATTAACACGAGAAACGCACGCGGATAGGTAGTACAGTAATTTATTTCGCCATTGAGTAAAAATAAAAAGTGGAGACATAAGAGACAACGCTCGAAGGTAGGTCGTTTCGAGCAACGGTATAGTCTTATCCGATCACGATCAGTCACGGTCCACGATCAACTGCCCTGGACGAGAGCTCAAGTCGCCTCCAAAGTCGAACGGACACCTTAAGACAATCGATAAGGAATTAATATCCGGGCGAGTTGATTGGTCGTTAGTCCCTGGGCCTGCGTCGAAATAATAATGGCATTGGGTATTGAGTAGCGTGTGGGCAGTCTGCGGACAGAGAGAGAGGCTATCACCACCTTCCTGACAGTAACAAATGGACGGAGATTTCAATCAGTGAATGGAATCACCACTGGCTCGCCTTGTCCTTCTCTCTCTCTCTCGATCTTCTTCCCCTTGTCTCTTTCTTACTTTCTTTCTCTCTTACACGCTCTCATCCAGCTATTCCACTCGGACACACCTCGACCTGTCGCGTTAGGGACCGGCAAAGTCATTCGATTCTTGTTAGGTACTATCTTCTCACGAAATAAAAAGTCGGACTAAAGCTTATATATGCAAATAAAAACGGTTAAGAAATAGACATATCTGAGTACCTTGATTTTAATTCAAACACTTCACTTGTTTTGTTTAGTTCCTTTTTTTTCTCGATTGATGAACATTTTAATGCAGTTTGGAAGAGGGTAAAATTATCCGAATTTTATCGTGACGCGCGTTAAAAATTCGTTTTTCTCTTGAGTGGATTCCCGATTTTCCGGAGAATCCTGTATACTCAAGAGGATTGGCGAAGAAGGTATGAGAGCAGTTATCAGCGTTGGCTGGGCGATCGTTAAAGTGCCTTGGGAAACCGAAGACTTCATGCCTGTTACGCCAAAAAGCAAGAGTATGAGGGGTTTTGAAACGGCTCTACCCTCGTTTCCTTACAAACGATTCCCTGGATTCATCTTCAGGGTTTACTCTCAATATCCCCTGACTCCTCAACCCTGAAGTCTCCGTGAAACTTCGACCCTGACTTAACCAAGTTTCTTCGCAAAGAGCCTGCGTCCCTTCTCAATTAGTTTACTCTTAAATTAAATCCCAATTAGTTTTCCCCTAAAGTAAACCGGTAAAAATCAGAAATGGGCCAATAAGGTCGTGCGAAGAACCTAATAGTCAAATAGTACTTGAGGGGATTATTTCAAAGTAACAAGAAGTCTAAAAGCAAGGAAAGGTTCTGGTTTAAGGTTTGAATTGGAATAGATTTTTGATTTGTGATCATGTCAGTGTTTATTTTTACTGAACCCAAATTATTCCAGGTGGACGCCTCTGTTAGCCTTAACCCGATACTCTCCAAGTTTCCGATATGTAGAAAGAAGGACAAAGCAGGATAGTATTTTCTAGCGTGTAAAGTGTTAGAAAGATGGGAGAGGAAAGAGCAAATAAAAAAGAAGAAGAAGGAGCAACGTCAGTTTTCAGGTCTTGGAGACGTTTTTCGGGTCCCGGGTGTTACCGGGACCACCTTATCTGGTGGCGATCTGATCCTAATTTATAGTCGGGTTCCAAATAAACTAGTTTTCGCTGTCGTCACCTCGCCTCGCCTCTTCTCTCCCTTGCGGCCTTCGTCTCGTCTCCCTTTCAGTGTCGAGGCTGCTGGCTGTTAGCTGCCGACGACCGCCTCGTGGTCCTCATAGTCCGTGGCTTTATAACTCCAAAACTTTGAGTGCACCAGAAACCCCAACCTGTCTTTCCCGACCACCATCTCCCTGATTTCTTGGTCCAGCAGCCATCCAGTCCAGCAGTGAGTCACCAACACATACTATCAAGAAAACACACCAGCAAGAACACACACATGGCGAGTACGCACGACCAATGGAAGAAACCCAGCGGTTACCTTGTAGGCTGAAAAAGTAAACCTCGACGCCCGTGGTAATTGCCAATTAGCTCGCTGGATATTTAATTGCCATTAGAGAGGGTGGAGTGTCTGGATCTTGGTGGTCGTCCATGATACGATACCCTTCGTCACTTTGCCATGCTTGATCGCACCTTCTTATGGGGTATTTACACTATTTACAAAATCTCCTTTTCTGATTACATTCACTTCATCTTCTTCATTTAGTACAAGGTATCCCAGGTCAAGAACATATGTTGTGGCAGTATTTCCTTCTAAAGAATGATTCAGGAATGTTTGAAATTACCATCAGGGAGGATAAGAGTAAATTTATGATAATTCTCAAAGGGGTTTTTGAAGTCATAATTTAAGTGGCAGCAAGAGCATTAAGAAAGCTTGTTGCAGATTCTCGAAGTGCAACATTTCAATGGTTGAAGCGCTAGCCTGTTACGATCAAGTGATAATAAATTAACGTCGCGAGAACATCCGAATTTAGTGTGCGTTAAGCGTGGCAAGGTGCTTGCATTTATTACTATTAGCGACCACACAAAAGCGACAGGTGAGAAGTTTTCAAACGAACTAATGAATCCTCGGTATTGGAGACTGGGAAGGTGACAATCGATATCGCAATAGAGACAAATTTGCACATTGTCATTCTGATCGGTCCGAAGCACAGGCATTTAACGACAGAACAAGCGGTGATGGATGGCCTGGCGAGAAAGATAAAAATCACAAGCTAAATTAAAACTCACTGTACCGAGCACCGATTGCTTTTTAATGCGCGACTGCGAATCACAAAACGATTGCGTATGACGATATTTCATTGGCAGCACCAATAGTCCTTGCTTGCTCGTTCACTTGGAAAGATCAACGACTAGCAGGCAAAAAATACTACACTGTCGTGATTCCATTACTATTGGTACCGTTACACTGCAGCGGGACTTTTTCCTTTTTTGATTTCACAATCATTCGTTGGAGAATTATTCTAATTAGAGGGTTGATTCATTACAATGAATGTTTTTCTAAAGCATTTCAACTACTTTATTTATTCTGTCCCATCTTTGATGTTTGTCTTCGTGATTCCTGAGCGTATTTAATGTTAGAGACCACCCGTAGTCAAGAGAAATCAGTAGGTGCTTTTTGCAGCATTGACTGTCCTCGACTTTTCTGCACAATAAGGCAACGTCAAATCTTATGGCGGTCTCAAGTTTAATTCTACTACTTCCAGAAATCTAAAATTCCTCTTTATTGCGGTATAAGAGTTTTATTCACCAGCTGAACAATTCCTAATACGAGAATTCTGTCAAGTACCCCTTTTTATCAAGCTATGAAGCTAAAAATACATCTGCTCCCCAAGCGATGTCTCTCATTTAATCGTTAATTCCTGCAACGATTCTCCATAAGTTATTGCTCGAGGTGGTGGGATTGCACAAGAGAGTGATATTTTTCTGTCCTTTCACGCTAATTTATGCAGGCACGCGGCCGCGAATGTAACGTACGGCCAATTTGTTGCCGCGCATATACCAGACTCAAGTCAGAAAGCGAAAAAGATAAAGTCGTGCGCCTCGCGATCTTCTAAGTATTATAGCTCTTTGCCATAATAGATCTACCGTGTAAAGACGATAGAAGATCCACGAGTCAATTAGTCGTGCCAAGTATTGAATCAAGTGATTGAGTGCTCCACTCCTCATTATACATATATATTGCTTCGTTTTTCAACCTGCCTCAGCCAACAGATTCTCGATTGTGGCGAAATAGGTGGAATTAGCCATTGATGATGTATGGAAGTCCGGGTGACCGAAGCACACAGTGGAATTCTTATCGTTGGACTTTTCCCATCATAAAAATCACTATTAACATCAATCCCTTTCCTTGCATTCTCTACCAATGCTCGGGAATTAATCTCTGATGTACAAGAACTTGAGGAATGCTGTCTGGGTGGTATTGTACTTACTGAAGGTACTTGAAGCAATTGCTGTTCATCTTAATCTTTTAATGGGTCCATCTTTCACTACTAATGTTTTACAGCTGTTGAAAGCATCTTGAATACCCTAGAAAGAATATTGCTACTCATACGTTTACTAAAGATGAATAATCAGCCTAATGGACTCTTTGATAGGCATATCAATTTATATCTTTATACTGATTTGTCACCGTTTCCTGTACTTGATAATGTAAACATGTTAAGTACATGAATTCGTAGCATTTTCCATGTGCCGTTGATTTCCATACTTAGAATTTCAAAGTCTATTTATTTCTAATGTACTACTTTAAAAAAAGCAGCTAAACCTTTACTTAGCTCTGATGACTACCTGGCTAGTTTAATTATACTATTTTTACATTAATTACTTCATTCCCTCTTGCTGTTGGCTCCAAATACTTAATTTTAATACCCAGAGTCCGGAGTCCGGATCTGGTATTTACATGGTCGTTCTTGATTCCACGAGGGATTAAAAGTACGCTGGAACATGGCTGAGTGGGAATTATCGCGAATGTCTATCGAATGGGACACGTACCGGATTTGTCCATGCGAAACGTTGTAATCGTAGCGATATGCGTCGCGTAAACGTCGCGGCTACCTATTTTCTGGACGACATAAGTGTTCTAGTAACAAGCAGTTACGAAGATACAAAGGAAGTCAAAGCGATCTTGTGGCTACGAAGCCACCAGCGCGGCTCGAAACCGGTTCGAGTTCTCGATTCTTCTGTAATCGGGAATCGCCTTGCTTGTCAAGTGTCGCCTATCGAAGCGACACGTGTACCTATAACTGGGAAAATTAATTCATTGCCACGGAATCAATGGGTCACTGACACGTGGGAAATGCGTCTTAACCTTACATAGAACACTTCCTGTTTTTAAAAATTCATTCAGGAAGTCAAACTCATTAATCGTTTTTCAATTTATTCCTTGCTGAATCTATCCGTTTTTATACATTTCAAGTGGTCTGACTTCATTCCTTATGTACTAACTGACCAGAAAGACTAAAGAAGTGCTTCACGATTTCAAAGTTCATGGCTTTCATAGAAAGCATATTTTCATTAAGGTCTCGTTTTATTTTCAACTGATGATTGATTCAATCCAGATTCAGATACTTATATAGTATTTTAAAATCCCTGAATTGAATGGGTGCTTTAAGCCAGTTACGGACAATTTGACATTTATTGAGAGCGCACGTAACATAAATGTTACTGATTACTATTTCAAATGGTTTGATATCAATTTCTACAAACATAATTAGTTTACGCTTGAAGCGCGTTGTTTCAATCGCTATTCTGTTTCAACCGCAGTGGCAAGCAGGCGCAGGCGCTTATATGTTTGACGGGTGTAATACCGACACCCACTCCTGCCGGCGGCCAACCACCGACGAATATAACCCGTGCTCTTACATATTAGCTATCGCATGTACGTGTAACTGCTTTGCCGCGCAGGTTCCTTCCTTTTGGCAAGTAACAAAGGAACATGGCGTCACTAACCTCGAACCATTCCCATTTTCTGTTGCAGGTTAACCACAAGAAGAGACGATGGATGATGTCCTGCCGGATTCTGTATGCGTAGGCAAACATGGACACACGTTCACGCGCTCCACGAGGTCCTGGGATTTTAAAGATGTGCCTCGGGATGAGAGAAAAAAACTGCATTTCTCTGAGAGCAGCGAAAAAGGAAGGAGAGAATGCGAGTTAAGGAGATAGAAAAAGAAGGAAGAAAATAGTGAGAGCGAGAGAATGAAAAAAAGAAAAACTAGAAAGAGAGGGGAGGAAAAGAAAAGAAAAGGGTGTCAATTTTGAAACACCAGATATACATAAATCGTCCTGGTCTCTGAAAGGTGTGACTAGGAAAGATCTATTGGTTTAACGAATTAGGGAAATCACTCTAAAGTCTAACTCGTGCAGAAACTTTGACATTAGTGGAAACAGCTTAAAAGCTAAATTAGTGGCAAATTCAAATAAAAACTTAAATTTCTGCACGGGTCGTACTGAAAGAAAAAAATAATCCTTAAGTCATCAAGATTTTAAATCTTCAAATCTCCCAGTGAAATTGGTAGTGAGGAGGGATGCTTATTTTAGAAAAAATATTAATTGTTTTCTTTAAATAAACCACGGGCAATGTGCAAATGGCACCGTACAAGGGCAATAGTAATTGTTGTTATTATTATGATTATTATCCAAAGGCGGCGCAGCCGCTGAGATTTTAAATAAAGGCTATTATTTTATTATATATATTATTATAGTACTACTCTATTACTATCAAGTCACAAGATAAGAGAAGCGTATACGCTTTAACAGAATAAATTTCGATCTTTCGACCACCCCGCGAATGGCATCAGTAATAAAAATCAGCTTCCTGTTGTAAGATAGTAGAGAAATAATTAATAAAAAAACAAACACCATAGATACTACAATTATCTTTGAATATCGCTAATTGATTAATTATCGCAGTGAAATATTAACTATGCATAATTTAGGTACGTAGAATCGTCATTGTAGGTCCGTTGCAAAAATGTGACATTGGCGAGGGTGGCTTGGGCGAGGTGAGAGTGTACGCTGCGTGTATATTATTATAAATATATAAATAATGCGATTAGTTCTATAACAGATCGCGAACGACTAAGGAGATGCGAATATATAAATAAGAGCATTATAGGGCGAGAAAAGTTTGCAATTCGCATGAACTCCGGAACTCCGGCGTCGAAACCAATTACCTTAACAAGTGTACGTTCGCCGAGTTGAAAACAAGGGGACGTCCCGTCTCGATTTTGTTATTGGGCCCGTACAGTCCAGCACGAAAATTCGTCCTTTAATAAATTATTCCCAATAAAAAACCAAGTGTAAACAAAAACTGAATTTTAGAAATCTGACGAATTTTTATGTGAGGGAATGAAATTTGAAAGATGTTCCCGGTGCTCAATTGTTGTATCTATTTAAAAATATTCCTTCATCAGCAAAAAGTGCTAGAATCCCCCTATTTTGTAAAAGTGAGGATTAAATACTGTCTTCCTAGTTTTTCTTTGAGGTCGTTTCCATTTTGAAAAAAATATCTGTCTAAAAGAAGGGGGTTGTCGATCGTGTGTACTTGAAAAAAATTGTACATTGTTTTGTAAAGATACATTTATTTATATCTGTGATAAAGTGAGAGGAAAAGAAGAAAGGAAAAAAGGATTGTAAGAAAGAAGGAAAGAATGAGAGAAAAGCGAACCAAGAGTTGAAAAATTACGTATCTTAGACTCTACTCTGACAGAAAGGCGGTCGGTGCTCGTGCATTCGTTGACACGTTTATTCTTAGGAACATAGATAATAATCTTTTGTAAATAATCACACAGTTGATGGAAAAAAGCGTCACTTGAACGTCACAATCCGTCACGAATCGACTCGAAAAAATCGTCGAGAAAGCTGTTTGTTGTGAATATACATAGTACAGGTACTAGTTATTATTATATTAATATAAATATGCGAAACTAGCTACTAAACGATTGTTCGTACAGATTCGATTGTAAATTAATTAAAAGAATACAAGTGTACATAGTTCTGAATGTGAATATAGATAAATATATCTATTATTATTAGCGTCGATATCACGATATATTATATTATTATTGTCTACTACAATTATGAATTCATATTATATTAAAAAGGAGACTATTACGTTGTAGATGCTTTTGCCTAATTTATTTTACCTTGTCCTTATGTAACGAAACATAAATCAGTAATTAGTTATTAGATTGTCGAATTCGAGACCACCATCAGAAATCGATGTGGAGGGCCAGCGAGTGACCCTTTCCTCTCGGTCTGCTGCATGGGGAACGATATGCAGAAATGGTCGTGATTGAAAATCAAATAAGAGGATCATGAAATTTGAATGACTTAAGATTGATTCTACTTTGGATAAAGCATTTCCAATAATAATTTTTATTTAATACACTGAGATTATTATAATTAGTGGATTCGCAGATGATTCAGAGTAATGTGGTGATAAATTAAAGATACTGATCATAAGAATGAAGAGAGTGAATGAAAAGTGCGGATATATCAAATATGCTTGCTGAGAGCTTAACGATTTTTCCTAAAACCGACTCACGTTATACGCTGCCTTAAAATCAATTGCGGCACCTTCATAGATTAGATAATACGCCTACTCTCGAATGCCCCACACCGAGTTTGACACCGGTTTCAGAAGGGGGTAGAAAGGTTCTGCCAGTTCGATATAATATCACTATATAGTCCACTATTCTCTATGTATATGTAACAAAGGATGTAAACAGATGCATAGGGAAACTGTCCGACCCTCTATTCTAATTAACTCCGCTCTAACGAATTGGTGCATTTAATTTATAATTCGAGAGACGATTTGATGGCTACAGTTATAAAGAAAAGATTTTTTTGAAAAAAACGAAGCAAAAAGGAAAAAACTAATTTTTATTTAGAGATACTGAACAAAAATGTTGCTCTTTCGTATTCATGGGATACTTTTTTTTATTGTTTTCTATTATGCAGACGCGATTTCACCATCGCATGAGAGTCGAAAGAGTACAACTGCTCGCGATTCATTCGCGTTTATTGACGATTCTAAAGAAACCTAACAACTATAAATTGGGCAACAAAAAGTCCCGGAGGCCAGGACGATCTGCTAAGACAAAGGAGAATGGGGCCATGAAGTCATGAGGGGAAAGGGCCTTATATCCTGTTGCACGATACGGGGCTATAAAGTCATAACTCGTCTTTTTTTCCTCTTCCTAGTACTACTCACTATACAACCATCGGATTTAAGGGAAAATCGCACGAACATGATAAAAGTTAGACATACTTCGGATCATTTTAAATGAAGCACATGCTCTTTTTATGTTGATTTAAAAAAAGTCCAATTAGTAATACTTGTTTAAACAATGCACTCTAAAATTCTAAAGATCCATATTGAAGTTTTTTAGATTTCTTGCCTTCGTAATTCGGCAGTCGATCCATGATTACAATTCTTGATCAATAATTGAGGGCCCGGATCAAAGAACCGGTTATAACTATCTAGCGCCTAAGGTCTCTCCACTCTGGTCGTCAGAAAGTTATAATCAGTTCTTTGATTCGGGCCCTCAATTATCCTGGTTGTCTGTACCTTTTTCCCTTATCCCACTAATTTCCACGTCCCAACCAATAAAATGACCAATATTTTTAGAAAATAAACTTGAAATCAATGAATGGGCTTCAACCAATCGATTCAGGATTTGAACCCGACGACCTCGTGTGCAAAGGATTCGAACTTACAAGACCAGGAATGAAATAGTGTTGGTAATCTAACGTAAGTTAGCGCTGGATATCCCACGGCGAAGACGAACTGAGCTGTTGGTCCATCCGTGTCCCGTAGAGTTTCTTCTACCCCCCTCCCCCTACAACCCCTTTATACATATCTCACTCTATCTCTCTTGGACGTTATG
>JAUELO010000298.1:4571678-4582909 GCA_032357855.1 Amphibolips quercusostensackenii | reverse complement strand
GTTATGAGGATGCATTATCCATGTGGTATGCCCTGCATATTAGTCACCCCGGAATACCAACTGCCGGGCCAAATTGAGTCTTTGCCATAAAGTAAGCCATAAAGGGTCCAGAAGGTAGAAAGGGGAGAAAATGCGTCACGGGGCGCGAGTTCGCGGACATTCAAATTTATGGTGATAGTCCCTTTCTGGCAGGAGGTTATCAATTATTGCAATTATTATTTCATTTTGAATATTATTATCCTCGGATTCTGCTTGGTATTCTGATTCTTGGATGATGGATGGTGTATTGGTTCTGGAGGGTATTAGTTTTTATCCTTGTGTTAAGATTAGGGTGTCAACCTGAGCGGGAAATCGAAAAAACTGGGAAAAGACCGGGAATTGCATTTAGTGATTTTTAATTTTGATTCAGGCCAAAGCTATCTCTGTAAAGAACTAGAATTTTTACTTGCGGACAGAAACATTTTTCAAAGAATCACAAAGATTACAAAGAATTAAAATTTTTTACTTTAAGATAGAGAATGTAGTAAAGAATCATAATTTTTAGTTTAGGACAGGCACTTTCCCTAAAGAATTTAAGTACTATAATTCTGGGACAGAACTGGGAATGTCTGTCAAAAATTATAATTTTCATTTTATGTTCACTTAAGAACAGGAAATTTCGTTAAGAACGATAATTTTCACTCTAGGACAGCGTGTTTTAGCAAAGCATTATAATTTTGAGTTTGGGACAGGAAATTTTAGTTAAGAATTATAACTCTGAGATAGAACTAGTAATTTCCGTAAGGAATTATAAGTTTAGAAGACGAAATTTCGTTAAAAATGATAACTTTCACTTTAGGACAGAGAATTTCCGTAACGAATCATAATTGGAATTAAAAAAGGCAATTTTTGACATGGAACGAAAATTTTTCAAAAGAATTTTAATTTCTATTTAAAATAATGAAATTTAACAGAAACTCGAAAAAATCCCTGTTCTAAGTCAAAATTCGTCACAATTTGAACCTGCCCTCTTCTAAATTTCAGAAAAAGGGATTTAATACATTTTTCAATTAAAATTCTGACTTGGAACAGGGAACTTGGGAAATAAATTGAATTGCTCTTGGAATAGAGAATTTTCAAAAAGGATTGAAATTCTAAGTTTCGACATGGAATTTTATTACAGAAATATAATTTTGAGTTTCGTAAAGAATTATAATTTTTATTTTGAAACAGAGATGTTAGTAAAGAATTAAAATTTTGAGTTTGGGATAGGGAATTTTAGTAAAGAAATATAACTTTGACAATCGGGACGGGAAATTTCCGCGAAGATTTAGAATTCTAACTTTGGAACAAGAAATTTCGTAAAAAATTATAATTTTAATATTTTAATATTCCCGGGAACTTTATATCATCCGTCAGGTAGATAGATCCAAATAAAAAAAATTTATCTTGGACTATCGAAGGATTGGATCACTATCCAGGATTTTGTGAAAGGCAGCATGAAATTATCAATGAGAGATTTATCTGAAAGCTAGTCAACACCGGATTTGGGCCAGACCAGATTGTCAAGATAATAAGACAAAAAATACTTGTTTTGATAATGCTCATTTATTTTTTGTATCCTTTAAATCACGTTCAGTCGATTTTGCGAAACTTAGTTTTATAGCAATTTTCAAATTAAAATATAAAACTATTATTATTATCACAAATTTTTCTATTCCGTAGTATTTATTACCTGCAAATGTATCTAAAATGATAGGCAGTCAAATTGTTGCATTAAAAAAAAAAATGAAAATTCTCGATGAAAAAAAACATAATCTAAAGTTGTTCAAAATTGTAAATCTTCTTTTAAATAATTGATTTTGAATAAATTTCAATTTCCGACAAGAGACAATCACACAATTCGAAATTATAGAAACAAATTTGTAAAATTTATCATTTTAAACAAGATGAACCATTGGATTTAAATCTAATACTTTTTCATAAAAATACCAATTTCTAAAGAAAAACACTAAAATAATTCAAAATTGTTCAAAGGATCTAAATTTCTTGAAGAAAATTTCAATTTCCGACAAATGACAATTACACAATTCGAAATTGTACAAACAAATTTATAAATTTTATTATTTTAAAGAAAATAAATCTTAGGATTTAAATCTAATAATTTTTTGTAAAAATACAAATTTCCAAAGAAAACTTTAAAATAATCTAAATTTTTTTAAATTTTTTAGGTCTTATTTAAATTATAACGATTTTTGTTTGAAAATACCAGTTTTTGATTTAAAACAACAAGGTTACCTAAATTTGATAAAAAATTATGAATCTCTTTTGAAATGTTTAAAAAATAATTTTTTTTTAAAATCCCAATTTTTGGCGGAAAGCACTAATATAATCCAAAATTGTTTGAAGAATCTTAATCTTGTTCAAATAATAATGATTTTACTTTGAAAATACCAATTTTTGTATTAAAACATTAACGTTACCTAAATTTGTTCAAAAGTGATAAATATTTTCTCAAATCTAATGATTTTTTAAAGAAAATTTCAATTATCGACAAAAAATAATAACACAATGAAAAATTGTTAAAATTTGTGAAGTATATTATTTTAAAAAAAATAAATCATTCGATTTAAATCCAAAAATGTTTTTCTAAAAATACCAGTTTTCAAAGCGAAACACTAAAATGATCCAAAACTGTTGAGATATTTGAGATTTTGTTTAAATTATAACGATTTTCGGTTAAAAATACCAATTCTTGATTTAAAACTACAACGTTATCTAAAGTTGTTTGAAAATTATGAATCTTCTTCGAAGTGTTTGAAACATAATTTTTAAGAAATCATAATTTTCGGCGAAACACACTAAATTAAACCAAAATTGTGTAAAGAATATTAATCTTGTTCAAATTATAATTATTTTGCGTTGAAAATACCAATTTTCGAAATAAAACATCAACGTTACCTAAATTTGTTAAAAACTTATAAATCTTCTCTCAAATTCACTAATTTTTTTTTATTTAAATTTCTGACAAAAATCATTAACATAATCCGAAATTGTTAAAGCTTGGAAATTTTATTATTTTAGATAAAATAAATCATTGGATATATGTCCAATGATTTTTGTGTAAAAATACCAATTCCAGGTTAAACACACCAACGCAAGGTGACCTAAAGTTGCTAAAAAATTTTAATATTCCTTGACATCTAATAATTTGGATCTACGAAATTTTTAAAAACTAAAAAAAAAACGGTAATCCAAGCTTCATATTTGTGATTAAAAAAAAATAAAAATAAAAAGAGAGGTTTTTCCTAATTTGATCATTGGATTCTTAGCAGTTTTTAATTTTCAAGAATTTTGTGTTAAATTTGAATGTTGGATGTTAATAAAGAATGTAAAGATAGATTTTTTCTGAATTTAACTTATTATATTTTAATAATTCATGTGTAAAATAACCGGTTTCCTGTGAAAAATGTTAATAATACCTGAAACTGTTCAAAAATTGCAAATCTTGTTCGAGTTATAATGATTTTTGTATGATAATACCAATTTTCCATCAAAACCCACAACTGAATTTAATATTGTTAAGAAATTACGAACTTTCAAAATCAAATGTTTTTTCCAAAGTGTCAATTTCCAGTTAAAGAAACGCTAAAATAACCAAAAAAGGTATAAATTTTGGACAAATTTTTAATCTTTGAAATCTAATCATTTTTTATTAAAAACATTGATTTCGAGCGTAAAATGCTAACATAAATTAAAATTTAAAAAATTGGGAATCTTGTCGAATCTTAAATCTTTATAAAACATGTATAATTTTTTCAATAAAAAGTATGAACGTTTTTAGATTCGCATAAAGTTTTCCATGATTTTTCTTTATTTGTAAACTAAATTTTCAAAATTTCAAATTTAGGATAAGTAGATATAAGATACAAGTTCAATTAATGAAAAGCCAATCTGTTTTTCAACAATATTTATTTTAATCACGCATAATATTGTGAAAACCGACGGCATTAGTTTCGCGGTGTATCTCGAAACGGGAAGTGCCCGAATGTGAAGCCCTTTCGAGCGTGGATACCACTCGGATGGGTGACCATCTGCGACGTACGACCAGGTTGTGTATTAGTTGTATCCGATGGGTAGGATTTAAATATTCTAAATGTCTGCCTTCAAGCTCGGCTGTCGAAAAACTTGCTGAACTCCGTAGGTGGTTTTCTGCAGTTTTCCTCTCCCCTGTCCAAACGTCCAGACAAATATCGATACTTCTAATAAATTCGGATGAAGCCGCGGATTATGATGATTAAATTCATACAGTGATTATAAACCCACTTTAGTAAAAGAAAATTGTCACAGTTCCATACCCAGTTATCTCTGTTTCACCGGGGTTTTAAAATTAAGACATTGTACAATAAGTTTGTTAACACAGTACTATGGAACTTAAAAGGACCTACCTAAAAAACAATAATAATAATAATTTTGTGAAATTTCTTTAAAACTATCAAACTCCTTAGAAATCCCGTGAAATTATTTAAAAAATAGAAATTTTTTTTAATTTTTTGCGATTTCGTCAAATCTTTTGGAATACTTGAAATCGTTTGAAGTCTTTGAAATCCCATACAACTTCCTTATAATTCTTTATAATCCCTTCAAATCTCTAAAAATCAGTTAAAATACTTGAAAATCCGTAAAGTATCCCAAAATTTTACTAGACTCCTTGAAATCTTTTTCATTCCCTATATTAATTTTAAATTTGTTAAAATCCCTAGAAATCCCTTAAAATTTTTTATAATATTTGGAATTTCTTTGTAATTCCATTAAATCTTTTGAAATCACGCAAAAGAAAAGATTTTATAAAATATTAATTTTATCCTTGGAAATCTTTTAAAACCGTCGAAACCTATTAAAATTTTTTAAAATTCGTTAACATCTTTTCAAATCCATAAAAATCATTGAATTACCTTAAAATCACGCAAAATTCCTTAAAAACTTCAGATTCTCTCTAAAATTGTACTAAGTATTTTCTTCAAACTCTTTGAATCTTTTAAAGATTTTCAAAATTTTAAAAATCTCTCGTAATCCTTTAGAATCGTTTACAATAACCTAAAAATTTTGTAATTTATTAACATATTTTGAAATCCCTTGAAAAAGCTTGAGATCTCTAAAAATTTTTGGACAACTCGTCAAATCCCGTAACATTTTTGTAGAACTTTGAAATACACTGGAACCTGGATTTGTGTATGGTTTTAGGTATGACCTACAGTGGTCTTCGACACAGATCTAGGAGAACGCAAAGAAACAAAACCGCATGAACCATTTCTGTTGGATTTCGTCGCATAATGCAACCTGATGCAACTAATGCGCTGTAAGTGCGGTCCTTTTGCTGTTTGTTACGCTTGACTGAGCAAAACCTGTCTTTTGGTTCTGTGCTCCCCGCATCATCTAAATGCGGAGGCCATCCATTTTAGGAACGCACGAATCTAGTATATGAAAATCCAGGTTCCAGTGTACTTTAAAATCCCTTCAAGTCCTTTTAAATCACTAGAAATCTTTCAAATTTGTTGAAATCTCATTTACAGTAAAAATTATTGATATATCGCAATATATTGAGTAAAACAGAAAAAATCTTACATAAGGAGGGGGGTGGGTACAAATCATACGAATTCTTACAATATAGGGGGAGAGGGTCTAAAATAAAACAATCATCGCTACGTTATTAATGATCGTTTCCTTATGACGTCATACTATGATGAGTAGTTTTCTACTGATTCGAATTTAGAGAGTGTAAAAAATGCTGGTCGCAGCACAGAAATTGTTTTTTGTCATGAATAGCTGGTCGTCGCTTAATCTGATTAGATTTCCATGAAATTTAGATTGGTGCTGCTTTTGAAATGCAGTTTTTTAAAATTAAAACTAATTTGATTTAATAAGAAATTTTTTTGATTCAGAGACATTAAAGAGGAAATTTACATTCGCTGTTAGAATGTGTAAAAAATAATTGTAACTTTTGCCATATATGAACCATATAGTTGGAGTGTGCAACCATGTCGCGACACGCACCAGTGGGGCAGATGCAAGCACAAGTAAAGTTTACAAGACTTGGCCGAATAACAACGGTCTTATATCATTCGCTGAGAAATATGAGATCCTGTGCAGCCGGCATCGCTGCCGCCATTAATGCTCGTTCGCGAATCAGCCGAAAAGTGTGAGAGAAAAAAATTTTAGTTTGAGATGTGTTGCACTTTGTGGTTGATATTTATCCGCTTCGAGGGCTCATTGAATCCAATGGAGCATAGTGTGGCCAATAGGGTGGTTCCAATTTTCTTTTTTCAAATTTTCATGCATATCTCCCACAAATTTGTCCTAATTTACAAAAAAATAAATACGCTTTTTTTCTTGACAAAAGAATGACAAGCAAAAAACCTTTTTATAAATTTTTAGGCTAGTCCAAGTCCCGTAGCACTAAGGTTAAAAACTTAGTGTTCTATGCCTGTATTTTAAGATTTTATGATACCCGGGTATCATTCAAGTCCGTTAGCATGAGTACATTTACCGCAAGACGACTCTACTTCACTCTGTATGCTATACCATTGGGTATGCCACAACACAGGGCATGCCACAACACTAGGCATGCCACAACACTGGGCATTCCAAACATTGGGCATGCCACAACAATCGGCATGACACAACACTGCACATGCCACAACACTGGACATGCCAAACATTGGGCATGCCACAACACTGGGCATGCCAAAACACTGGACATGCTCAACACTGGGCATGCCACAACACTGGGCATGCCATAACACCGGTTATGTCTTTTTTATTTTTGTTGCGGTTTTTTAAATAAAAATTGTTTAAAATACATAAAATACTACTTTTTACTGATGATTAGATGCTTGAATGTATTGTTCAAATATATAATATCGTTTTTAACAATTTTCTCTTAGAATAGAGTTAGAAAGTCAAGGTTTTTCCGAAATTTTCAACTTATTTTCAACTTTTTGGTTAGAGCAAGTCAATAATTGATCAAATTTACAGAAATAATTGTTTATTATAATAATTATTTTAAGGTAACAAACATAATTGTTTGAAATATTTATTAGTATTTTTAATAATATTATCTTTGAAGAATGCCAGAAAGTTGCGATTTTTCTCAAATGTTTACTTTTTTCGTTACTTTTTTACTTAGAGCGATGTTAAAATGAATAAAATGTAACAAAAATGATTCTTTAAATAAATTATTATTGTTTATAACTACCTTCTCCTTTATTAATGTTAGATAGTTACGTTTTTCCTTAGTTCTATATTTTTGTAAATTTTTCACTCAGAGTGAGGTAATTATAATTGTTATTGAATCAATGTAATTGTTAAAATCAAATATTATCTTTATAACTATTTTCTCCTATATAAATGCTAGGTAGTTGCGGTTTTTTCTGAAATTTTTAACTTATTGCCTACTTTTTACTTTCTGGGATAATAATTAATGCAGGTTAGGAACAAATAATGCATATTAATATTAGTTTGTACTAAAAGGCTCTCAGTAATTACTTAAAGGAAAATTCACATTCACTACGATCCATATAAAAAGGAAGGGTATTTCAAGTATCTGTTCTATCTCAAAAAAATATATTCAACAAAAAAGAGACTGTTTGAAAAATGATTCTCTCTATAGTTTACTTTTTATTTGTTCATAACTAAAAAGCCGAAGCAAAATGAAAAATTTGAGAAAAGACCGGAACTTTCTAGCAATTAACTAAAAGACAATAGTTATAAATAATAATAATTTGTTCAAACAATTATGTTTGCTCTCTTCTATTAATTATGATCTTACTCTAAAAATAAAGGTGACAAAAAGTGGAAAATTTTAGAAAAAACCGCCCCGATTTGGCATTACTATAGGGGAAGATAGTTTTAAACAATAATAATTTGTTTGAAAAATTATTGTTTTAAGATGCATTTCTTTTACCTCTCTCTAAGTTTGAAGGGAAGAAAAAGTTAATTATTTCAAAAAAGACTGCAACTTTCTAGAATTATTCAAAGAGATTATAATTAAAAATAAAGATAAATTATTCAAACAATTACTTTTTATCAACTGAAATTAATTATTGCCTTCATTTAACTGCATATTCGAAAATAAGTGACAGAATTCGAAACAGTCGCGACTTTATATCTCTATTCTCAAAGAAAATTGCTATAAACAATAATAAATAGTACAAACAATTTATATGAATGTCGATTAATTAGTAAAAAGTAGTATTTTATGTATCAGAAACGTTGGAAATACATTTTTAGATGATTTAGCTAAGAAAATGAAGCCTATTATTAAAAAAATGTACAAAATGTGCATTTATTTATAAAAATTGTTTAAATAATTAATATTTTTTCTTAACTTTAACAAAAGTACAGCTAGGTCTTACTGACAATGAATTTTTAGTTGGTTCCACAAGAAAACATGGATTTTCAACAAAAAATCTAATACTAGACTTTTTAACCAAAAATAATTAATTTTCAACAAAAAAAATTAATTTTCAACGAAGACGATTACTTTTAAAAGAAGATTAATTTTCGACCAAAAACGGACGAATTTTCAAAAAGTACATAAATGTTGAAAAAATAGTTTAATTTTCAACCAAAAAGATTAATTTTTATCTAAAATTGAATAGTTACGTTTTCAGTTTGAAAAATTAATGTTCAACAACAAAACACAAATTTTAAACAAAATCATTGAATAAGCAGCCAAAAAGAATGACTTTCTAACCAAATTGTTGAATTTTGAAAAAAATCAACTTTTTAATGAAATAATAAAATGTTGTGTCAAGAAAGAAGAATTATCCACCTCAAATATTATAGTAGATTTTTAAACAGAAAAGAAATAACTTTAAACCAAAAATAGTTGGATTTTTAACCAAAAAGATGAAATTTTTACCAGAAGGGATGAATTTTCAAACCAAAAAGACAAATTTTCATAAAAATACAAGAATTTTCAACCAAATAGTTGAATTTTCAATTAAAAAAGATAAATTTTTAACCATTAATGGGATAGTTTAATTTTTAGTCAATAATTAATATTTATAACAAAAATTCGCATTTCCAAAAAATATTACAATTTTTAATCAGAGAGATATATTTTTATGTTGAATTGAAAAGATAAGCTTTCAGTTTGAAAAATTAATTTGAAAAAAAAAACTAATTTTGTATAAAGTTATTAAATCATCGACCAAAAACTAAGTTGTATATCGCGCTTCACGCTCGATGGCATATTTACCTCGCGCTTTGCGCTCGGTAATGTATGTACCTCGCGTGTCGCCCTCGGATACTTTTTGCCTCGCGCTTCGCGCTAGGCTCTTCTCAGGGTTCGCGCATCGTGCTCGGCTTAGATAGATATAAGGAGCTTACTTGCAAATATCATATAATTATCAAAACCTCTACGATTAAAGTAGTTGTAAAATTGGATTCTAGTTTAGATTGAAAAGGTACTTTATTTACTTACGGCTCTATCGGCTTTAATCATATCTACAAATTTTCTTAGAATTATATATACACTCTCTGTTATATAGACTTGCTTTTGCGCGCTTCGCGGGCTAATGCTCGCTTTGTAAGCTTTATCGCTATTACATGCGTTTGGCTTAATTACTTTAGTTTTATATGAAGAGGAGAAATAATTAACTTAGGTTCTATTGACCTTAAGGAACACATTTTCATCCAGAGACTCGCGCTTCGCGCTCGATATTTGATTTAAAAATCATTTAAACCTCGCGCCCCACGCTTGCTTCTGTAAACCGTATAAAAGAAACAAAAAAGTTTGATAAAAGTACCGCTTGCGCCACGCGATTTGATCGTCGCGCTTCGCGCTCCGAAATACATTGATAGTGCGCTTTGCGTCCCGTGTTATATGCTATTTATATACAAATTACTAAATTTGTATTTAATTTCAAATTTAATTTTCTAGACAAATACATTAATTTCTATTAAAATTTTTTAATATATCAAACAAATATTTCAAATATTAAGGGACTTTTAACCTTATAGTTAACTTTTTAATAAAAAAATGAATTTTTAACCACCAATATTAACTTTAGATAAAAAAATTTTGATTTTCAACAAAATAGAGGAATTTTCAAATAAATAGTTGAAGTTTAAATTGAAGAAGATAAATTCTTAACCAAACATGGATGAATTATATTTTCAGTTAAAAAAATTAATTTTTACCACAAAAATTTTTAATAAAATAATTAAATGTAAAAAAAAGGATTTTCAACTAAAATGATGAACCATGAACCAAAAAGATTAATTACCAATAAAGTAGTTTCACTCCCTACTAAGTAGTCGAATTTCCATAAAAAAAAGATGAATTCTTAAATGAAATATAATGGTTGATATTTCAAATAAAAAATATTTTAACTTTAATTGAAAAACAGCTGAATTCCGCCAAAAAGATCTTTTTTTAACGCACACTTTTTGTTGACTCATTTTTTTTCGTACCTTGCGTCGTTTTTACAAAAGTTTAATTTTTTCATTGTTAATGTTCTTTTTTACAATTAGAACAAAAACTACGCATTTGATCAAAAATAATTAACAAAAAATTTGTAGCTCTTTTTTGGGTGAACAAATTTTGGCTATTAATTGTTTTTGTATCTTGTATCGTTTGTCTAAAAATTTAATTTTTCTCTTTTCAAAGCAGTTTTCTAGCAGTTTTATCTGTAACAAATTTGTAGATCTTTTTTAAGTGCAACATTTTTTTAATTCGTCCTTTTATAGATCTTGTATAGTTTAACAGCAAAATGGAATTTTGTATTATTTTTTATGCAATCGAAATTTGAATTTTTGATTTTCCAAAGCGATTCAAAAAGTTGCTACGATAATTTTTTAGAGTGTTTAAAAAGCGAGGATTTTCTTCTGCTGATTATTTTAATGTCGTGCATTGTTTTGCTGTAAATTTTCATTTTCTTTTGTTTTTCTTAAATTTTTCGAATGCCGTAACTTTGGTTCTTTGATTTTTATTGAACAAAATTATCGAAATAATTCGTTCGTTTTGTTTGCGTACCAAAAGTATCTGTGAACAGAATTTTGTAAATCTTAAAAAAAATATTCTCAATAATTTTGAAAACGCTCTATCTTTTTTCATTTTCATCCAAAATGGCTGGCTAACAAACACGACCTTCAGTTTAAGAGAGTTATTATGCCAAAGGCCAATCCAAGCGCTCAATTCTTTTGCAAGTTTGTGTGATAACAGACTAAAAATCTACAGACACATA
>JAUELO010000298.1:4330239-4340858 GCA_032357855.1 Amphibolips quercusostensackenii | reverse complement strand
ATTTCATCTCTTTGGTTGAAAATTCAACTACTTTGTTGAAGCTTTCCTTTTTGTAGTTAAAATTAATTTTTTAAATGAAAAACAGTTTGATTGTAAATGAACTTTCTTTGTTAAAATTTCATATTTGCAGGTTGGAAATTCAACTGTTTTGTATAGAAAACTTGTCTTATTGTCTTGGAAATTCAACAATTAGATAGAAAATTCAACCATGTGATAGAAAATTAAACTGTTTTGCAAAACATTAATTATTAATTAAAAATTTATTTTTTCAAAGATGTAACTAAAGTCAAAGGTCAAAGATGTAACTATTTTATTAAAAATTCGTTCTTTCTTGAATAAAAATTAATTTTTTAACTGAAATTTCAACTATTTTATTATTTGGCTTAGTATTTAACTGTTTTGCAGAAAATTTGAATTCAAGTTACAACTAGTACATTTTTCGTTTGAGATTCATCTATTTGATTGAAATTCTTTTTCTTTCTTCACTATAAAATCCTTTCTGGTTAAAAATTTGTCTTTTTGGTTGAATGAAGGTTTTTTTTGTTTTGAAACAAAAATACTTTTTGTTTGAAATATCAACTATTACATTATTTGACGAGAATTCATCTTTTTGGTTAAATTGGACTGTTGAATAGTCATAATTTTAGTTGAGATTTTATTTGTTTTGTTAAAAATTTATTCATTTTGTCACATATTTAATCATTTTATTCGTTCTTTTTTATTGAAAATTAAACTTTCTCCTAAAACAATCGTCATTTTGGCTTGAAAATTCGATTAATTGGTTGAAACTCAACTGATTATGGTTGAAGCTGTATCTTCTTTGTTTAAAAACTCAACCCTTTGGTTTTAAATTTATATTTGTGAATTTATATTTTAAAGTTGAAAATTCTACTATCTGGTTAAAAATTCAACTGTTTTGTTAAACATTTGGCTCTTTTGCTCGAAAATTCAACTATTGGATTGTTCAAAATTTTGTTCAAAATTTAACTCTTTTGTAAAAAGTCATATTTTTTGTTGAAAAATTCAACTGCTTGTTTGAAAACTCTTTTTTTTGGATTGAAGATTCGACTATTCGTTTAAAAATACAACTGTTTGTGGTTGAAGGTATTATTATTATTATTTTAACATTTGACTATTTAGTTGTAAATTTGTCTTTGTTGTTTAAAAATTAAACTATTTGGTTGAGAATTCAACAATTTTCTTAAAAAGCCTTTTTTTGAAAATGACACTGCTTCTTTAAAAATTCGTCTTTTAGATTACAAATTTATCATTTTTCGATTGAAAATTAATCTTTTTGGTAGAAATATTTTTCATTAAAGATTCAACTGTCTCCTAAAAAATTCTTCTTTTCGAATTGAAGATTTGACTTTTTGGTTAAAAATACAACTGTAGATGGTTCAAGTTCATCCTTTTTTTTTGTTGAAAATGGCACTCTTGGTTTAAAAATTTGTCTTTGAAGGTTAAAAATTCTACTATTTTGTTGAAAACTCTTCTTTTTTTCTTGAAAGTTCAACTAGTCAACTAAGGTCTGCTAAAATATTATGTTTGTATATTTTGTCTTCTATTTTAGACGTTATTAAATGAAATCAAAGAATAAATTTTGAGTTAAAAAAGATGATGATCTATGACGACAAAGGGAGGGGTGGAAAACTTGTTTAAAACAGCGTTATGCAGTTTTTGAACCTCCCCTGAACTAATTTTCCTTATTTTTTTTTATAGATTTTTCCGTCGTTTAGCGAAAGATACTTTAGAAAGAAAGTTAAATAAAGTTACATTGGAGAAAGATAAACTGGACCTTGTTAAAAAAAACGAAGGACGATCGGAAAAAGGGAAGAGAGACAGAAAAGAGACCAGGATGGGCGTCGCGATGCTAGGCGTCGCGCCGATAAATCAAACTGACTGGTACGACGTCGGGCACAGCAGAATCCTCCGATCTCGATGCACTTTTTACTACCCCAACTACCCTCTGTAGCGACCAGAACGACGGTCGTCCATACACAACGTGTCCAATCGCAAATCCCTTTAATTCGTTCCTTCTAGCATAAGTTTAATCCGAATTAAACTGCACTGGACGGCACATAAATTCGATTCTAACACCGACGAGCATTAAGAGACCTGGGACTTTGATTTCTGAGGGTCTGATAACACAACTGCGAAATTGGTGTCAAAAATTTCCGCAAAGTATTCTTTAAATCATCGTTTACTTTTTTTTTTAGATAAGGTAATAATTATTAAATGATTTAATTTTCAGATCAATCTCGAATTCCTGTGCTGTTCATTTAAATGAAACATTCGTTCTGCAAGACTGCTCTGACCCAGCTCACTGATCAATCTCTCCAGCAATTACCTCAAGTAGAGAGCTTCACAAGGTCAATGAAGCTCTCCACGCGGGACCATTAGAATCCAGGGTCTTTTGTTACATGCTTCTCTTACTACCTTGATACTCTTCATCACATGTTTTTTATAAACTATTTTCACCACACTGTCCTGTCCTGGCGTATAGCTTTAGCTTCCTTAACGTCTATACATTCTTTCATGCAAGCTTTTGTGTTTATATGACTTTTTATATCATTCATACTTAGGGTATCATTCACACATTCCCATTATTCTTTCCCCGGCCTGCCTCTGGGTACGCCACCATTTGCTTAGCCTAAATATTTTGGTTTCGTCAGTCTTTCTTCTTCGCACAGCACAGTGGGTGCAAGTGCAGAGTTACATATTGCAATTTTAGCTTTATTTGTTATATTTTTGGTAATGGTGAAATTTGATATAACAATTAATTTAATTATTAAAAATTAAACATTTAAATTTATATCAAATATTATTAATTTGGTATATTTGGTAATGGCTCCTACACTTACGATAAACTTTCCACCATCATTTATACGCCTGGCTATTTAATCATCCATCTTTTTGTCAGTAGTAAATAAAAATAAAATTATTATTATTCAGGGTGTCACACAGTAGGGGAAAAATATTTCTCTGTAAAAATTAGTCTAGAGCTTACATATTTTACCCCAATTTAAGCATTTAAAGAAAATAAACGGTTATGTGAATTTCAAAGATATTTGTTAGAGCCTATCTTTGATTTGTTAAATAATAATTTTTAATTTACCAACAAATTCGACATTACAATTCTTTCTTATATGTGATCTAATTTTTATGCAATTACTATCTTGACGGAAAACATGATAATATGAATGAAAACGCTCCTTACACATAAACATGTTAAAACACATTTTAAATGTTACATTTAAAAAATTCTTTATTTTTATATTAACAAATTATATAATGAGTGAAAGTGATACTTCACGATGAAAAATATTTAAAGACTTCATTTTTTAATTCTTTGTTCGACATACACGTCAAAATAATGCTCAGTTACCATTCTTTCAAATTCCAAAGTAATTAATATTTTTATAAATTAATTTTATAAACAAATGCATCTCTTAGCTGTTTCTCAAACTAAAGAGTTCTTTCCTTCAATATTAAAATTAAAAACTAATTATTTAATGTTTACATAAGTTTGATAAATAAATATAAATTTTTGTCAAGTTTCAACCGGAAAATTTTGTTTCTTTCCACAGATTCAATGTTAAATTACCTAGGGAAATCTTTTGCTTATGACACCTTATCAAACAACAATTATTCTTTATTTTATGAACATTCTTATAAACACATTCTCAACTTGAATATTTGTAAACGAAAGGATGTTTGCTTTTACGAAGTCAACAGCCAGTGACTTGGAAAGAACATTATCTATTAAAAGATCTTAGAAAAATCCTGTTCTTATGATCATTTATCCAAGAGTAATCTTTTTTAATTTCATGAAAAATTTATAAAAAAATTTACAAGTTGACGACTTCTTAAAATAACTGGATGTAGCCTTCTTTTTACAAAATGGACAATAATTCAGAAAGGATCCTATATATTAGGAGATATAATGCAATATCCAATGACTTTTTTAAATAATATAATTTACAAGGTAAAATACATTGCTGTTTCACATTGAGAATTGTTATTTAAAAAAAAATCATTATAATTTAAAAAGGATTTTCAATCTTTGGACAATTTTTGTTTATATTAGTGTTTTTATTGAAAATTGTTATTGTTAATTTTAAACATTTTAATTTTAAAGAAAATTCATAATTTTTGAACAATTTAAGGTTATTTTAACGTTTTTCGCATTAAGTCGGTTTTTTTAAACAAAAATTATCAAATTTCAAAGAAGATAAAAAATTTAGAGCAATTGATTCTTACGTTTTGTTATTTTTTTCGGCGGTAAATATTGCTATTTTAAAAAAAAATTAGGTTTAAAAAAATAGTTGCAATTTTTAACAACTTTAGGTTATTTTTGTGTGTTTGATCTGAAATAGGTTTTTTTTAAAGAAAAATTATTGCAGTAAAATGCAATGATTTTCGTTTAAAATAATAAAATACCAAAAATTATTCAATTTCATAGAATATTTATGATTTTTCAACAATTTTAAGATACTTTGGTGTTTCGATTGAAAATTGTTATTTGAAAAAAAATTAATATAATTTGAACAAAATTAAAAATCTTTAAAAAATTTTGATTTATATTAGTATTTTTCATAAAAAATTGTTACTTTAAATAACAAGACATTAAATTTTAAAAAAGTTTACAATTTTTGAACAATTTAAGGTTATTTCAACGTTTTTTACATTAAGTCGGTTGTTTTAAACAAAAATCATTAAATTTCAAAAAAGATTACAAATTCAGAACAATTACTTTTTACGCAATGCTAGTTTCTTTCGTCAGTAATCATAGCTATTTTAAAATAAAATTGGTTTGAAAGACTAATCACAATTTTTAACAACCTTAGGTTATTTTTGTGTTTGACCTGAACTCGGTTTTTTTGAAAGAAAAATTATTACAGAAAAATGCGATGAATTTTGTTTGAAAAAATAAAATATATGAAAAAAATCATTATATTTTACAGAATGTGCATAATTTTCTAACAATTTAAAGATACGTTGATGTTTCACATTAAAAATGGTTATTTCAAAAAAATCATTATAATTTGAACAAGATTTAAAATCTTTGACAATATTGGTTTATATTACTGTTTTTAACGAAAATTGTTATTCTTAACTTACAAATATTAAATTTTAAAGAAAATTTACAATTTTAGACCAATTTGAGGCTATCTTAACATTTTTCACATTTCGTCGATTATTTAAAACAAAGATCATTAGATATCAAAAAATATTCAAAATTTTCTAACAATTTAAGGTTATATTGTCGTTTTTAATCGAAAATTGGTATTTTTAAAACAAAATCATTATTATTTGAACACGATTTAGAATCATTAAACAATTTTGGATTATGTTAGCTTTTTTCATTAAAAAATTGAATTTACAGCAATTAAAAATCGAAAAATTGGAAATTTCATTTTTACTGTTGTAAATCCAACTTTCAATTTTCTACAATTTTGAACAGTTTGAAATTTAACCTTTAAAAATTAAGCTGTTGAAAAAGGATTGAAATTGAAAATTAAATTTTGAATTGTTAAAAATTGAAAAAAAGCTGATTAAAAAAATAAGTGTAAAAAATGCAGTATTGCCAAAATTATACATAAGAATTTAATAAATAAATATTTCAATTCATACGCCAAATTATAGTAAATTTATTTTTTTGAAAATAATATAATTATAAAACAATTATTAAGGTTACGTCAACGTTTTTTGTCTAAAATCTGTATATTTTTTAATAAAAAATGCAACTGTTTAATTATATATTTATAAAACATAAATTATATATATTAATTTTCAATTTAAGATATTAATTTTGATTAATTATCAAAAATATTGTCCTTGCATATCATTTCTATTATTTTAGATAGTAAATACTATAAAATAACAAAATTGAAATAACGCGCGGAGAGTGTGACCCTCTTGCCGTTTATCGCGCTTGACTGAGCAGCACCTCCCGCGTTCCCCGCATCAAGAATCCGCCGCTGCATCAATTTTCGGAACGCAGTAAATCTAGACTGCTTAAATCCAAGTTCCAGTGTATTGATTTGATATTTTATTTTAAAAATTGCATGAAACAAAAAAAAATACGCGCGTAAGGCGCGTGCATGTTTTCTAGATATAATAAATTATTTATTTTCTAAGGCTTCAAGCCCAAACTGTTTTCAAATTAAAACCATTTCATTTCTAAGGTCTTAATTTGGAATCTTCCAAGAACGTTTTCCATTTCTATTTTCTTCATTATAAGACTCTTAGATTTGAAATTGAAATCTGAAAAAATTGAAAAAAAAAGAGCGGGAGGGTTTTAAAATTGCATAAAGTGTGAATGCCTAAATTGATCAGGAACAAAGAAATAGTCTCAAGGTTTGGAGAATAGCTATCAGGCTTCAATAGAATGTAACTAAAATGCAATTGACGATTAAGATAGAATAAAAAGTAAATCAAATTTTATTCCTCTAATTGATTAGATCGTAGCGCACCATTGCGTTCCGCGAATTTCGCTGACGGATTCGAAAACGATCAAGTTGCGTTACGCCGGAAATAAATTGTTGTAAATACAGGAGTTAGAGTCAGGAAACAGGAAGCAGCGTTGCAAAACGTTACGAATACTTAAATTACGGTGTGGTAAGCAAGCGATCAAATCGTCAATCATTATTTCAATAAAATCTATGTAAGTAGAAGGACGCGAATTTCAGAAAACTGCTAAAGGCTGAATTTTATCTGAGCGGCTGCTAAAAAATTACGTCACGCTATTTTGTACACTTTTTTCACCCTGCCCTTCTTCGTCACAGATCACCACACAAAGCTTGAAGCCTTCTTCGATTTAATTTTATTAATGCTAGGAAAGATGATTTTTCCATTAAAAAGTTATACTTTCCAGCAAAAGAGAACCAGTTTTAATCAAATAGTTCAATTTTTAACGAATTTAAAAAAAAAAATCAAACGTAACCACAATCACATTTTTAACTAAATTAAATTTTTGAACCAAAATCAACAAATTTTTTAAATAACAGTTGGATTTTCAACCAAATAGTGAATCTTTCGAGACAAAAAGTGAATTTTTTAGAAAACACTTGAATTTTCGATCGAAAAGCACGACTTTTTTGTCCAAAAAGACTAAAGTACACCAAAACTGTTGAATTTTTAACAAAATAATTATATTTTCAACATTTTAGTTAAATTATCAAGCACACAGTTGAATTTCGGATCTAAACAGATAAATTTTTAGCTAAATATTCGAATTTTGAACCAATAAAGATGAATTTTCAACCAAGAACTTTTTTTTTAAAAAAAGATGATTTTTCAATCCAAAAAAGATGAATTTTCAGTATGAAAATACGAATTTTCAACAAAGCAGTGGAATATTTAACCAAAAAAGATGATTATTTTACAAAATAGTGAAATTTTCAACAAAATACTTAAATTTCTTACAACATAGTTGAATTTTCAAGCAAAAAAGATAACTTTTCAAAAAAATGTTGAATTTTTAACCCTAAAGGATGAATTTTCAACCGAATGGTTATATTTTTTAACAAAAATTTTTTAATTATCCCAAAAAAAGTTGCATTTTTCACCAAATAGTTAAATTATCAAGCCAAAAAGTCAAATTTTTCAAAAGACTATTTAATTTATAAGTCAAAATGACGAATTTCCTATAAAAAAGACGAATAAAACAGTTGGATGTTTAACAAAATATTTTAATTTTCAACATACAAACATAAATTTTCAACCAATTGTTCAAAACATCAAACAAAGGCTGTCAAATTTTCACCAAAATGAATATATTTTTAACAAAATAGTTGAATTTTTAATTACGCAGTTGAATTTTTGAGCTACAAATATGATTTTTTCACCAAATAGTTGAATCTACAACCAACAAAGATAAAATTTCAACCAAAGACAGTTGAATTTTTAATTCAAGCAGATGAATTTTCTGTTCTTAAATATATATAAATATATAAATAAAAAACTGTTACATTTTCAACATACAAAGATGAATTTTCAACCAATTGGTCGAATTTTCAGGCAAAAAAGATTAAGCTTTAAGCAAGAACATTTCAATTTTTCACCAAACAGTTGAATTTTCAACCACGCAGTTGAATTTTCGACCTACAACGATAAATTTTGAACCAAGTAGTTAAATTTTCTACCAACAAAAATAAATTTTTAACCAAAAACAGTTGAATTTTTAATACGAAAGAACGAATTTTCCATGTGTAACGTCACAAAATATTTTACAGTTGACTTTTTCAACAAAACATATATATTTATAACAAAGTGGTTGAATTTTTGATTTACGCGAAAAAATTTTCAACTAATTGGTTGAATTGTTGAACAAAAAAATTAATCTTTAACCGAGAATATTTGAATATTTAATTAAATAGTTAAATTTTCAACCTACATAGATAATTTTTCCAAACGAATGGTCAAATTTTTAAACAAAAAATATCAAACTTCAACCAAAAACAGTCGTAATATCAACCAAATAGTTGGATTTTCAAGACAAAAAGGTGGATTTTTTAGCATAGTTGAATTTCCCACGTACAAAGATGAACATGTATCAAAAGTTGGATCTGGCGGTATTGGTAAAACTCTAATATTTTAGAATTGGATGTGGTGAGAAATGGAACAAAATCGATTTAAAAGATATACTTTAACTTTTTCCAGCTGAATCAGATGGAATTTGTTGTGATAACGAAATATTGTAAAGTAGCGTGGAGTAGGAAATCGATCGAAAGTCGCTTTATTAGCTATACCCTAATATTCTAGAGTTGGGTTAAGATGTGTGAGTTAAATCATAATATTTTAGAGCCGGATAGAGAGAAGATTAGATAACAATCACTTTGAAAGCTATAAATCTATTCTTTTGAGTGTGATCTGTCGGAATTTGTTATATCTGTTATATTTAAAGCTATATTTGTTGTATGTAGAGTTGGGTGGATCAAAAAGGTATGAAAATCACTTTATAATATAATTCTTCACAGTAAAATCAGGTAGTATTTGTTGTTATAACTTAATATTGTGAATTAGAGTGGAGTAGGAAAAGGATCAAAAGTCGCTCCATTAGTTATACCTAAATATTTTCGAGTTGAATTAGTTGGTGCTTGTTAAATCCTAATATTTTAGAGCTGGATGGAGTGGAAAATAGATAAAAAACACTACAAAAGCTATAAATCTATTTTTTTGAGTTGAATCAGGCGGAATTTTTTTAGATCAGTTACATTAAGAGATATATTTGTTATATTTAGAGTTATACAGCTAGGTTCTTTTGATCGACCAGTATACCAACAAAAGTCAACATCTTTTAATTAAATTCTTTCTTAGACAACATCAATTAACATCAACTAATCATACAACACGGTTAGAAGAAAATACAACAATAAAACAAACCAACTATACAGATGGATTCTTTTAAAGGATTCTGACCAGCATACAAACAAAATCCAAAATTTTCTAATTACATTCTTCCGTAGACAACGTCAAGTAACATCAGCTAATTAAAAAACACGATTGGAAGAAGATACAACAATGGAACAAACCAACTATATAGACTTTATAATTCACCAACAAAATCCTGCATCTTCTAATTGGATTCTTACCTGGTCAACATCAGTTAACATCCGCTAATAATACAACACGGTTATAAGATGATACAACAATGAAGCATATCAAATTTATAGATGGGTTCTCTCAATAGACCAGTATACCAACAAAAACTAACTTCTTCTAATTAAATTCTTACCTAGTCAACATCAAATAACATCAGGTAATCATTAAACACAATTTTAATAAAGAAAGTTTAGGTACAGAATGTTGTCGCAGTTAGTATAGATAAAATGCCTTGATAAATATTATTTGCAGGTAATGTAAAAAATAGTAAAATAACAATAACTTACCAACCCCACTTTGCAAGTGGTTGGTTTGTTAATGCATCTTTATGTTGTTCTATTCAGTGTTCTCCAAGGGAACCCTTTTGGGTCTCCACAGGTTTCTATTAGAGTTTAAGTTCTTAAAGATAAAAAATTTTATGATTCTGCAACTTTAGCGATCCCTCAGTTTTTGCGTGATATTTCGACGCAATTCCAATTGCTATTTACAATTAGTATAAATATAGATTTTTTGGCATTACTTGCAGAATACTTTAGTCGAGAGGAAAAGAGCATCCAGGGGTGAAAACAGAGCAATAGGATGTGCTTGGCAAAAGTGGTGGGTGTAACAAACCGTCATCGTTGACGATGCGAGGAGAATGATCGTCAAACAACGCGTGGCAGAAATGAATGGTCGTAATGAGAGACACGCGTTTATCACGCGAGTTTGTGGACCGATCATGGGGTTGATTTGCAGAATCAACCCATACGGATCAGTTCTCCCTCCCCCCTCTTTTGCCTCTCATTGAGGGGAAAACAATAGAAAGAGAGACAATATAGAGAAACAACTGGAGAGAGAGAAAGACATTTATTGAGAGGGTGTGATGTAACGTTATACGCGTCTGGTACAGGGCTCTACGGCTTTGTGCACTTTATGGGGCCAACATCACGTTATGATTATTCACGGGATACTGTGTTTTATTGTTTGCAAACGAATTGAGGGCCAGCTTCATGTGCTTATCTCTATGTGTACAT
>JAUELO010000298.1:4233466-4248233 GCA_032357855.1 Amphibolips quercusostensackenii | reverse complement strand
TACACAGCTGCCGTAAAATCACATCGTCCATCAGTATAAATTTACGTGTTTCGGTAAATTTACACTGATGAATGGTGCGTGATTTTACGTATCTTACATAATTTCAGCAGATTTTTTTTTACAGTGTAGCTATGGATGGAATTTATAGCTGACCAAGTTTTCCTAGGATTACCGTGTGCTCTCTTAATCGATTCATTGATTTCATTTTTTCAGTAACTTCATTTTTAGTTTTTTATGAATCGATATAAAGTATTTTATTTTCTGGGTATTTCTTTTGCTTTACATATAATCGATCCCTCTTGCTTATAAGTCTAATTAAATATGCAGGAAATGAAACATTTTTAATTATAACATTTTTCCCCATTTTATTTTCTTTCTCTTTTATAAGCTTGAGTAATTCTGTTACGTCCTCTATATTATTAATATTTTTGTTTTCACATTCTTGTTCCAAATTATCTTTTACTTTTTTCATATCAACCTTTTTAATATAAAGTACATCTTTCTTATCATTTTTGACTTGTAGTGTATGGAATTCTGTATTCAGAATTCTATGATCAGAGAGCACAGTGCCTTCGAAATTCATTTTACATTGTAATCCGTTAGTTATAAAGTATTTAATAATAGTTGCAGCATTTCTTGTAACTTTAGTAGACTCTATCTTACTTATAGTATTAGGTATGCTATAACCATTCATGCGGTCTTTATTATTATTATTATTATTATTATTATTATTATTATTATTACAGTCTTTAGCTACATCAAAATCCTTATTAAATAAAATTAATATTTATATCGCCACGTAAGAGTCCTTTTCCCTTTACAGAATCTAAGAGCTCATTAAGACTTTAAAAAAAAATTCAGTACTAGCCGAGGGTTGTCTGTAAATCGCTCCTATTACTAAATTCAGTTTATTGATTTTGACCATTGCTATATTACAACCATTACTGTAATTTACATAGTTCTGTTCATATATTTCAAATTTTATACCTTTTTGAATATATATTGCTACTCTTCCTGCTCTCGTTTCTCTACATATTGCTTTAAATCCTTTAAAATTATAGAACCTAGTATAGCCAAGTTTCAGTCAATATCAATATATCTATGTCAAAGTTTTATCTTTCTAAAACTATCATAAGTTCATAAAAGTGCCCTTAAAATTTTAGAATTTTTTCACTTCAGATGAAAATGAAATCTACTTCTTATAAATAATTTTATGCAAATAAATCAGAACATAAAAAGACTCACAATTTTCAAAGTAGGTTTCCAAATTTCTTTTTTATATTACTAGGGAAACAACATGTTTCGAGGTCAATTTAGACTTCCTCATCAGGGATTATTTATATGAAGACTAAAGGTATGCAAAATTAATATAATACTATAAGATTTTTTGATAGACATTAATTAAAAGGTTTAGTCTAATCTGCTACATATCATTGGTGAGAAAATGATTGTTTCATAAAGAATTCTTTTTACTTTAGGACAAAAGAAATTAATTTATCAATTTAATAACCCTATTCCATATTTTGTAGTATTTTGAAAGATCCCTTTTTAAATTGATAGCTTTGTTACTCTCTCCCTTTATAAATAACATTTCCATGAAATTCTCTCTCTGATTTTTCTGATGATAAAGGATTTTAACATTATTCCAATGAAAGTTGTGACCATGGTTAATTTTATGCTTTGAAAGGATTGAATGATATCTAGGACTTCTATGAAAATGATTTTGATGTTCGTCTTTACTTAGTCTAATGAGCCGTAAAGGAGGTGGTTTGGAAAGCTAGTTTTAAAATTGTGAGTCTTTTTATGCTCTGATCTTTTTGCATAAAATTATTAATAAGAAAGTAGATTTCATTTCGATCTTAAGGATGTACACTACGTACAATCAATCTTAAAAGTCGCCTTTCTTAAAAATTTGTATAAAATCGAGAAAAATAGATCTATTATTAATTTATGCAAATCTTGTCGAAGGCTTCTAAGCATACTTAAAAAAAATTATTCTGGGTAAAATTGTTTATTTAACAGGAGTTACTTAGAATTTAAGTTTTTGCTTTCTCGTTAGAAAAAAGTTATAATTCATATTTAATCGTACTGATCATTGCCTGATTTTATTACTTGCAGGACTCTCTACGATTCTATTTGTATGGGTCTTATTTAAAAAATTAATTTAGAGATCATACAGTTGTTATTGTTATAAATATTAATAGTTAAAATATTAATAAATACTACCCAAATAGAATTGTAGAGAATCCTTTAAAGAATAAAATAAGGCATTGATCATTATGATCGAATCAAAATTGTAACTTTGCTTATGAATATTAAAAAAAATGGTCTAACTGAACCAGATAAATTTTAAAATGTTTAATTCATTTATTATTATTTATAATAATATTACCTTGGAATGTATGCTATGAAGTTGTAGTTTTTCATAAAACTTTCAAATTTTGACCACTTTTCAATTAGAGTGAAGTAATAATAAATTCAAATTAACACAAATAATTTTTTAAACACTTTATTATAATTTTTGACAATATTCTCTTTTAATAATGGCAGAAAGTTGCAGTTTTTTCTAAAAAATATTCGACTTTTTGTCCACTTTTCACTTAGAGCGAATTAAAAGTTAATTAAACTTAACAAAAATTATTATTTACACAATTCATCATTATTTATAACTGTCTTCTCTTGTAGTAATGCTAAAGAGTTGCTGGTTTTTCTAAAATTTTCCACTTTTTCTCAAATGTTTGATTAAGGAGGTAATAATTAATGAAAGTTAACAAACCGCATTGTTGAAACAAATTTATTATTTAGTCATTCATCTTTATTTTTAAACAGTCTTTTCCTTTATTGTGATTATTTTTTCCTTAAATAAAACAGATATCTGAAATATTCTGCAAATCTTCTGTGTGGATCATATGAGATTTGAAATTTTCTTCAAGTAGTTACTGAGATCCTTTTTTTAAAATTAATATTAATATTTATCATTTGTTCCTAACTAGAAAGTCAAAAAAGCTAACAATTTCAGAAAAACCTGTAACATTTTAGCATTACTCTAAGAAAAGATAAACAATAATAAATTGTTTTAAAAAATTATTTAGAAGATGTTGAATTTTGTTGTTGTACTAGTGAAACAAAATTAAACATCTTCTTAATAATTCTTACCTGTTTAACATCAATTTACATCAGCTAATTTAAACAATTATTTTTGTTAGCTTGCACTGATTATAATCAATAATAATTTCTTTAAAGAACCATTTTTGTTAAATTTAACTAAATATTACATCGTTCTAAGTAAAAAGTTTACAAAAAGTGACAAATTTCAGAAAAAAGCAACTATCTGGCACTAATGTAGAATAAGATAGTTATAAGCAATACTAATTTGTTTAAACAATTATTTTTGTTAAATTTCATTTATTATTACCATACCATAAGTGAAAAGTAGACAATAAGTTAAAAATTTCAAAAAAAACTGCAACTTTTCAATATTATTCTAAAAAAATATTACTATAAATAATAATAAATTGCTAAAAAATTACTGTTTGTTACCGTGAATTAATTATTATCTCATCCTGAATAAAAAGTTAAAAATAATTTGTCGAAAATTTATCTAGAAAATTTTTAAGAATACTTTTTATTTACAGGCTTTTAGAAAACTGTAGAAATTAAATAAGTAAGTTTAAAAGATATTTAGGTCATGTGTAAGTTTAGAATTGTTATTGTTGACCATTTTGGAAATATTTTTAAACTCTTTAAATTATTAAATTTTTTCAAAATTAGTTTTTGAAAATAAAAAAATGATTTAAAATTTGCGTAGGAATCTCAAGAAAATGTTGTTATCCTCTTAAAAAATAATCAAAATTCTCATAAAGCTTATTTTTTCGAAATCTTCTAAGATCTGCATTCTGTTTGCATTTTTTTGAAATCTTCTCAAGAATTAAATAATTTTCGAATCCTTTTAAAACTTCTAGAACTTCAAAATATCTTTTGATGTAATTCAAAGTTTTATTTTATTTGTTGAAATGGTTTTGTTAAATAAAACCTAAATCAGTTAAAAATCTTTTAAAAATCTTATTGATGGTACCGGTAATCTTTTGGTTATGTTAAAAACAGAATTATTTTCTAATCTTAAGAGAAAACCTTCACAATTAAAATTGTTTTTTTATCAATACTGTTTAGAAAAAATCAGAAATGAATTTTATCATGAAACAAAACGATTTATTTGAAACTTTTGTTTGGCTAAATTAATGATTTTATATGGTCAAGGGGTCATTCACGAAAGTCCACGAAATTCTATAGAACTAATTGAAAAGAGTCACTAAAAGTCATATTCACGCAGTATGCAACCAATCAAGTTTTCGACAAGAATGTGTTCGATATTTTAGAGATATTTGGTAATATCACTTTTTTTAGATAGGATAAAGACAACCAAAAAATCAAGACGTCATAGTCATGTAGTTCAAACTAGTAACGTGTTTCTTTTAAATCATGTCATTGTCAGATGTTGTGTTACCTGGGTTTCTGTATTTTCTGCGGCTAATAAATAACATGGTTAAAATATTACACTTTATACGTTATTTTGTAAATCTTATACAGTATTTCAGTGAAAAAAATTATTCTCTAGGTCCAATGTTGGTAGAATTAAATAAGGGAACTCGAAAAGCATCATGAGCGTCAACACAGCGGACTATGTATTGTTTTACGCCTGGAACAGAGCGTGAAAGAAGGGATGCCAACTTGCAAAGTGAAAAAATTATTCTGTAGGTCCTATATCGATGGAATAAAATGAGGAAACTTAAATAGCGTAATGAGTGTCAATGGAGCGGACTATGGTAAGAGCGTGAAAGAAGGGTTGCCAACTTATAAAGCAAAAAAATTATTCTCTAGATCCAATATCGGCTTTTCGAGAAAATTCGAAAAGCGTCATGAGTGTCAATGAAGCAGACTATGGTGAGCGTGAAAGAAGGGTTGCCAACTTATAAAGTGAAAAAATTATTCTGTAGGTCCTATATTCACGGAAGAAAATGAGGGAACCCAACAAGCGTCATGAGTGTCAACGCAGCGGACTATAGTCTGCTTTACGCCTTAAAAAGAGCGTGAAAGAAGGCTTGCCAACTTATAAAATTCATGTGCTCTAATCACTCGAAACGGTCGGTAACGTAAGTCGTCAAAGGTAATGATGCATACAGGCCGCCAATTCTGACGTTTTTTACAAGTTTCAATAATTTAATCATTTTAAAAGTGTTCATTATGTAAAAAAAGTGTTGGGTGCTGCCTGTTGAGAAGTGAAATCGGATTGATTACTGACTATAACCGACGTTGCTAAAATGCTAGGCATGCACAGAAATATCTCATCCGAAAGGTATATTATTAGCAAGAATAAACCATAGTTCAATAAGGAGTGTTGTAAAGCGAGGCAGGAAATGGGTGATAATTTTCGGGAATTCAGAAAAAATGATATTGAGCAAAGCGAGAAGATTTATTTGGATTCCAAGAAATTCGACAAAAAACTGCTGGATGATAAAAGAAAGGCCTATGACAATAAAACGGTAGATAGCTTAGCATCTACTCGATGTGCTTCTCAATTGTGGTCAATTATAAATAGAAAACGCCTTAGAAAGTCATCTGTTGATACTACTGACGCTTCAACGTAGTATGCTCATCTTAATAAAACTTTTCCAGCAGTCTCGTTAAGAAAAGATGTTTGTAAATGGATTACGCACCCCATTTTGGATGGTTATATATCAACGGACGAAGTCACGTAGAGCTTATAGAAATTTCAGGACTCTAAAGCGTCAAGTTTTAATAAAATCAACTATAGTTTTAATAAAAGGTTACCAGAAAATTGGTTAGTAAACCTTGGAAAATCTTTTTAATAGAATCATAGAAACGGAAATGATTCCAAAACAGTGGGGAGTCTTGTCAATGAAAATGTTGCACAAAAAGAAAGACCCAAGTAACCCGCATAATTATAGACCAATTACTCTGGTCAATTGTACCGCAAAAATCTTTACGCAGATTTTGGGTGATAGGCTTACTAAATGGATAATGTAGTATAATGCTATGCCCAAGTTTTTAATCAGGTTTTAGGAGTGGTAGGGGTTGCGTAGACAATCTTTTCACTTTGTCCTTTCTATTACAAATTCACTTAAGGCATCCTAGAAGAGTGGTTTGTGCACTGTTTGTTGACTTTCAGAGCGCTTTTCCGTCGGTTTCTCATGAGATATTGTGGAGAAAGTTACATGAGGAAGGTATAAGTACTGGAAACTAATCATCATCATCAATACGCGTATCTTAGCACAATCTATAAGAATGCTAGCTCTTTTATTGATTCTGCTAAGAAATCTGTCAGCTCCGTGAACTCTGCACTGAGTGAGACCGTAACAGTTATTTATGCGTCTAAAGCAGGCTCATGGTCCACGTACTCTAGACTATGTGATAGTTTAGTGAGTAGTACTTTTTGATATGGGGTGCAGGTTTATGGTCATAACTATCTGGAACTTTAAGACAGAACTCAGTTATCCTTTTTAAAACGATTATTACACTTGCCCACGAATTCGACGAATTATGCAGTACATCTAGAAACCCAAGACAGTTTCTGTCTAGATTAATAGATTTAGCCTGCATTAACTTTAAAAAATCGGGATATAATTGGTTCTCCCAGATTGGGCATTTCTACGTCGAATAGAATATGGTAGAGAATTGGAAAACTTAGAAGCTCGGTAGTTGTGCCGAAATCGGACTCTACTTACGGATTGTCTAAAACTTTCAAAATATGTAGAAAATATTGTTATCTAACGATGCATACCTTTTTTAACTTAATCGTCTGTTTCGAAAGTCACATATTATCAATTATGTTCAGTACTTTTTGCATGGGTCTTTCATAGCTTACATGGGCAATCGCCATTTTATAGAGTCTAGTATGAAAACAGAGCTTACCACTGAGCTAAAAAACTACAGTTATATAGAAAAATATCTTGTTGATTTTATTTTCAAAAATCAAAATCGTCGTGCGTTTAGTATAAAAGATGTAATGCTGAAAACAATAATATTTCTGTTCTCACGTGACATATGGCGGGGGTAGACATTGACGATGTGTCAACACCGTATCACTATTTTAATTTTTGTGTGCCTCACACATAGCTGCAACAGCCTGAAAACGTTTATCCAGCACTTTTTTAAAAATAAATTTCCCTTCGTGCTTTAATTATGTCGACATTTTGTCGATACTTTTTTGTGGTTATAACTGTCAACACGATTTTCTCCGAGAATGAAATTGCGACGTTGACACTATCGTTGCCTTAAGAACTGTTCCTGTGAATGTGTGTATTCGTGTGTAGGACGCTTCTATTTGAGTGTACAAACCCATTGAAAATTTTTCACTAATGGTTAGGAGAGAACATATCATTTCTTGCATCTATCTGAGCGTAAACTTTTGAATGTTATTGTCGTGGCACAACTACCTTAAAATCAAAGCGTTTTACTTTTATACATTAAAACTTACCTCAAAAAATTTCGTGTTGACTGCTTTTTATAAGATTGTTAAAGGTGTAATATTAAAATTTGCACTTTTGTAATTGTTTCATGACCATGTTTTCGAAAAATAAAATTACACACATTTTTTATTGTTTTGTTCAAAAGAAATGATATTATAACATTGTGAAAAGACCAATTTCACAAGCTGACAAAAAAATGTAGTTTAGAATAATTTGTTTTTTGAAGTCACTAGAACAAATTGAAAATTTGATGACTTTTTAAAGATATCACAAAATGATTGAACAATCAGGAGGTTTACATTTCTAAATATTACAGTTTTAAATATGTTTTAAGTTATACTACTATGTTTGATGCTCCTGCTAAAACAAATAATTCACTGTTTCTAATATTTTTAATTTCTTTTGTTATTTGTAAAAAGTATCACTTATGACCTTAAAACACATAAACAGGGTTGTCCATAAAGCAAGGCTTCTTTAAAAACGGTTAGAAAGCCTATGAAATCCACGCCTAACAAATCCTAGTAGATATATTTCTGGCTTTTTGAAGCATATGTATTTGTGATATGTTACAAATGTGATGTCTGAGAGATTTTAAATATTTTTTTTACCTTACACTTTCTTTATTTTAATTATACCTTGTTAGAAGAAACTGCAGGTATTTGATCTCAGGTCTACCTTAAACACTTAGTTCGATGATTCACGCATCTAATCTCTAGTTTTTTCGTTGCATCTAATTTTATAGTCACGATTTAGCATTGAGTTTACAACTGTCCTTTCATATTGCTCAGGATGCAAGCCATGTTAAACAGAAATCCAGTTGACAAGTTTTATTATATATCCGGAAATAAACCCTTTGCCTAAGCCTTTCCAAATAGCTCCTCTGTTTTCGGGTCTCTGAAAGCCTTAACACTGTTAAATTTTTAAATGTTTACAGCAGGGTGTTTGAACCAGTAATAACTTTCGGAACGGAAATATGTTCGCAAGAGGAAAATTAGTTGTTTCTTAAGATGGTCTTTGTCATAACCGAGTACTAATCCCGGCTGCTATTTATTGCGATTATAACGTGTTTGAAGTAAGCTGCAACCCTGGGCCACTTAATATTCTCAATTACGAAAATATCCTTTGGTGACGTCACTGCTCTGCACCCCTAACCAGCCCTGGTGTGTCCTGTTCAAACCTCTGACTGTAATTTTCCAAAGGTTTTTACTCCGGCGTCTTGGGCCTTTCTGGGGGTAAGTTGAGAGTGGAGGGGGAGAAGCAGCCTCTGCAAACAGGAAGGCCTTCTCGAAAATAAGTCGATCTTTCCTTTTTAGCCTGACTGGGCACTTAGGTATCGGGTAATTTTTCGGGATTTTGTTCGTGTTGGATCCTTTGGGACGGAATTGACAAAAGCCGCAAGTATTCCGCGGGGTGCGAGACACGAATACGAGGTTCTTCACGCGAAGGCGAATATTATTTCGCATTAGACTAAAATCATTCATCTTTGCACGAGTACTATCTCGGTGTTTCAAAGATTATTTGAAATCCAAATTAAGTAATTCGTGATTAAACTGGCTTCACACGACAACCTGTCATTCATCCCTAGACTGTGGCATCATTTTGGTTAACTGTGAGTTTCTTTACAGATTACTGTGGCGTTACTTTGACGTTCTTTCTTCCGTATGAGTAAAATGAATGCTTGCTACCCCTAGCATAACTTCATTTTACTTCCTTTCCTCTCTTCGCATTCATTTCTTCGCTTAGTTTTGATATTCATTGTAAAACATGGTGGGACCTCCCTTTAACAGAATAAGTACCCATCTTCAGAAGTATCTTAGCCGCTCGCAAAGCGCGGGTCTCCGCATGAGGATGTGTTCCTCAAGGTCGAAAAAACATCAAGCAAATTAGTTCTCCTTTTTATTTAAAACTGAAGTAATTTGCGCGTTTTGAGCGCCATGTACTAAAAACATCGGATTCGTCTGTCGAAGGTGTCATTACTGCCTCGTAACACAATACACTATTCTTTGATAATTTTTTTTTCTCAATTTAACTATCTAGTGGGAAATTCATGATAGTATATCAAAAATTCCACTATTTTAGTAAGAACTCATCTTCTTTGTTAAAAATTTATTTTGTTTTGATGAAAATAGAATAACGCAGTTTTCTACAGTATCAGAAAATCTCAACCGTCTCCATACATTATTATTTGATATGAGATAACGCATGTAGTTAGTTCAGAAAGTCTTACACTGTAAAATCTCATTAAATGTTAAATAGTTATATTTGAAAAATTTTGATTCTAATTTTTTTTATATTTCAAGACTTAAATTTATATTTTCTGCACATTATTTTATCTTTATTAAAACAATTCTACAGTCACGTAAAAATTAAAGCCTTAACAGAGATAAAGATATGCTTATAGATTGAAAGAAGATTTCTAAATAACAAACTTTAATTATCTCTTCTGAGGCTTTAATTGATGTTAGCATGATGACAAACCGCTATTTTCTATACCCACTTTTAAATAAAGAATTCACATTCAACGGAAATAGATACAGAAGTAATAGCGAGAGAAAAACGACATAATGATCAAGTTTAATTTAGTTCCTTGAATATGTTTCCGTTTGCTCAAGCTTTTTAAAATATACTATAAATTTGAACCTATGGGGATTAAAAGATTTTACGAGTTTGAAACTTTTTCGATTTTATATCAGAACCGTTTGAGACCTATCTAAAAGGAGTTGTGTTATATCTCGAAAATCCCGTACTCATTCCCTTTAAAAACCTGCTTGGCTTTTCATTATTTAAAGTGATTTGACATCTTGAATTTTAAATTTTAAACACAAAATCTACAAATAATTCATTTTGAGGATATATAAAATAACTTTATCTTAAACTTGATTTATAAAATTAACCAAAAAAGTCCATTAGTTATCTTAAGTGATCGAGGGGTTATTTATTTGGATTGCATGGGATTGCAAAATATTGCATGAGTTTGCAAAAGATCTCATTGATGAGGAAATTCACTACAGAAAAGCATTATATAGGAGAAAATTATATGATTATTAGCATGAAAATAAATAATACAACAATATTTGAGAAATTAATGTAAACCGTAGAGACACTACAAATTTATTTTAGACCATATATAATCTGACAGGGAACTACACAAAAGTAGCGATTCTGACCAAACAAACTCAACACAGCAAAAATCTGTGAATTTTCCTAATACGTTTGAAATCTGTGCAAGTTCAATTAAAATCCATATGAAAACGTTTGGAATATCTTGACATGTCTTTATACACTTTAAAATATTCTTCAGTCCATTCAAATCTTTGAAACCTGTTAAAATCTGCTGACCTACTTTGAAATTTGTAAAATCTCTTTATCTTCTCTCCTTGAATTGTTGAAATCCGTGGAAATCCTCTGAAATGAAATTCAATTTTTTCCGTTTAGTATACATGATTTGAAATTGTTTGAATATAAATTGAATTAAACATATTATTTAAAATTCTATCGAAACATCGTTGAAATTTCTGAAGATATATGAAATCCCTCGAAATTCTTAGGGGTTTAATGAAATACTTTAATTATGTGAAATTCTTTTGAATACCTTAAAAACGTCTTGAAATCTGTGTAATCCTTAAAAATCCCTTAAATTTTAATAAGATCCTAATCTTTTACATTAAGTTTTCTCAAACAAGACCTTCGAATCCCTTGAAGTTCTTTGTAACACCTTGATATTTTCTAGATCTCTTTAAATCCTTGAAAAAACGTAAAAATCCTCTAAATCCATGAAATCTTTTAGAATTTCTTTAAATCCATAAAAATATTGTTAATCTATTATAAACCGATGAAATCTTCTAAAAATAGTGGAAATATTTTAAAATTTCATGAAATCCTTTTAAATGATTCGGAATCCCTTTCAACCTTCAGGTATGTTTGGAAATATTTGAAATTCCTTAAGATTTTCATGAAATATGAGGAAATTGTTTAAAACCAATGGAATTTTCACTGGAATTTAAAATAAATATAAGTGATTTATTAAAGTTCTCTAAAAAAGATGTTTAAATCCCAAAAAAATCTATAGAATCGCTCGAAGTCCTTAGAAATTGAATAAGCTTTTTGAGTCTTTGTAAATTAAAATTTTATAAAATACGTTAAAATATTTTCAAAACTCTTAAAATCTAAAATCCGTGGAAGTACTTTAAAATTTTAATGAAATCTGATGTGATTTTTTAAATTCCAAGGAATTTCTTTGGGATTTCATGAAATTTCGTGAAATTTTTTAAAATCCTACGTTAAAACAATCAATAAATAAATAATCTGTTTTTACTTTCACTATTTTTCGCATCAATTCTTTTCATATTTAAATATTCTTTATTTCTATATTAATTTTCTTATAAGGACTCTATATAATGATTTTTCTAGAATCGAAAAAAATGATAAAAAATTTATTATGGAAAAGTCATGACAGACCTAAAATAAATTTTCTATAACATTTTTTTGTGAGGTAAGGTATCAAGGTATAAAGGATTGCATAAGATTGCAGAGAGTGTGTTTTGTTAAAATCAAACGGCCACTTGCAGATTCTGACATATCTGACGTATACTAGTCCATAGTTAATTTTTTCCTGCCACTAATTGATGAAATTTGTTAAAAATTTGATTTGCTAGTGTCCAAAAAATTTATAAATGTTACTTTTTTCTTACAACATTAGACGCAGTTGAATTTCACGGTCTTCTTCCAAACCGGTGTTTTGTAAAAATGAGGAAAAACTATACTCTTGATGGACAACTTTTGCGAAAGCTCGATTTACGCATACCTTCCTGAATGCAACCTGGGAAATGGTTTGCTGAATCCGATCGCCTTTTTATACGAATAGCAGACCATCACTTTTCTGGTAATCTCCGAAGGAGAGATTCACTTCCTGGTTTTAATCCTGCTGTTGATAAGCCAAAAATTGTTAAGAATAATATAGATGGTCTATTTCATATAGCTAACTCTTTCCGAGTGTACAATATAGATGAGCATAATCATCGAAGTGGAAGCGAAGAAGCAAATTTCCCAGGCGATTTTCCAGCAAACTTCCACGAATATGCAAAATTTTATATATTGGGTGGTGTGTATAGTTCACCTTTACGTTAAAATTCGTCATGGTAACAAACTTATTTTTTCAGTTACATTCATTCTTATTTCACTTTTGTTGAATAAAAAAAGTTGCTGATGTTAAATTGTTGAAATAAAAAGTTATTTTTTCCTATAATTGACCTTGTAAGTGAGGACTCATATTTTAGTAAAGATGAAATTAGATAAGGCAATGTGCACTTAATATATCAAGATTAAATCAGTGAATAGATTTAATGCTTTTACGATGATTCATTATAATAAGAGTTTTTTCGGGTTTCAATCATGTGAAAAACTACGAATATTGCCGAAAACTTTTAAACAACCCTATAGATAAAAAGGCACCTCTTAGTGATCTTGGAGTTTACAAAATCCCTTCCTCTTGTGGCAAAGTCTACATTGGAGAAACCGGGAGAGCGGTGAGCCAGCGTGCAAAGGAACATGAGAGTAAAGTCAGGCTAAAACATTTCACGCAATCAGCACTAGCTGAGCATCATATCGAAACAGGACATAGCATTTTATTTGACAAAACTACCATCATCGCAAAAACATGTAATATTTTTCCAAGAAAACACAGAGAAGCAATTGAAATCTTGAAACACCCTAATAACATTATTAGGGACAGCGGATATAACACCAATCCGATTTGGCTTTCCGTTCTCCCAGGTTTTGAAAAAGACTTGTTTGGCCATTCAGATTCAACCAGCCTCCATAGTGGGAAGCTCTGGTCAATCACAGGTATCGTAAAGAGCATATATATAAGAACAACATAACTTGAAACTTCAGTTTCAGGTCAGCCCTGAAGAAGTGAACTGCAACGCTCACGAAACGTCGGTCTCACAGACCAAATTTTCTTTCATTTGAAGAAATTCAAAACTGCCACACAATGGATTACACCATATTTTCCAATTCGCAGCAATCATTGAACAATATATTTCAAAAACATTTTTTTATTTTTAAAAAACGCGATTAGTAATGTTTAAAATCACTATAACTGTTTTAATGTAAAAAAGTGTTACTCACAAATTCACATTAAAAACTTAGAAATTGAACCTTAAAAGCATTAGACATAGTTTACTTTTTTCAATTTTGATAATTTGTCAAAGTAAACGTTACGTCAATTGTTTTTAACTTTTTATTTGAAAGATAAAGAAAGAACACACTCTCGAAAGACACAAAGTGCAGTTTTCGATGTCACGTGATTTTCTTTTGTAAGTCAAGCATCTAAATATAGACTTCATTTTCTTTCCCCTATTTCCCTCTTTACTTCTTCTTTAAAGAATTTCTCTTTTTCCCTTGTTTTACAGTACCCTTTTCTCGTTATTTCACTTAAATGTGAACTGAATTAATAGAACCCAATAAGAAAATCAAAAAACTTTCCGTTGTATGTTAGATATTTTTAATTGAAATGTCTACAATTATACTTTTGGTTTAGAATTTTCCTCTTTTGGTTAGAAATTATAATATTCCGTTGAAGAGTAAACTATTTTGTTGAAAATTTGATTTTTTTGAGGTTGAAAATGAATTTTTTCAACTGTAGATTTATCTATTCTATTTTTAGTTGAAAACTGACCGTTTAGTTGGAAATTTGCCTATTAAAATTTTATTGAAAATTTATCTTTTTTGGTTGAAAATTCGATAACTTAGTTGAAAGTTAAATTAATTTCTTAAAGTTGATTTGATTGCTTAGAGATTTAAATATATTATTGAAATTAATTTTTTTAACTGAAAATTTAACTATTCATTTTAGGTTGAAAAGTTCTCTTTTTTAGTTACTAATAAAAATTTGGTTGGAAATTCATGTACATAAAAATAATTTTTTAAAGATTCATAGGAAAATAAAAAATGATTTTTTATTAAGAAATTCATTTTACGAGAATATTAAAAAAGATTTCAAACATTTCCAAATTGTAAAAAAAGAATCCTGATAATTGCAAGGTAATTATTTTAATTATATAGATTGAAAAATTAAGATTTCAAGGTTTTGAAAAGATTTAAAAATAATTAAAAATTATAAAATATTTTTCAACTTCTTTCAAACTTCTAAAAGTCAAATTTTTCCTACTACTCTGTAAAATCATGTAAAATAAAAAAAAGTCTTTAAACTTTTCTAGATTCTTTTTTGGTATATTTTAAATTTTCAACTGTAACAATATGCAGTTCTTATTTTAGTT
>JAUELO010000298.1:4223245-4233366 GCA_032357855.1 Amphibolips quercusostensackenii | reverse complement strand
TTAAGACCTCTATAAGCTCTCCTAAGTCCTATTAAGTCCTACAATTTAGAGTTCTAAAGAAGGGCTAAAATTTCAACTCAAGCATCCTCTTAGTTTATGCTAGGAGAAATTAATATACAGGGCTACCGAATATTTGATTAAAAATATTATTTAAAAATAGTGATAATAGCAAACTGTTATTTAAAATCAAAGTTGAAAACTTGATTTCCAACCTTACGTGAATCTTCGTAAATATAAAATTAATAATATTTGACCGCACTATGAATAATGAATATTTGGCATAATTATTTCCGCTTTTTTTGCTAAAGTAGCAACGCAATGTGACCAGAGAGAAAAAACCTGTAGGGCAGACTTTGAAGTGATTTTTAAAATCATAAACTTTGAAATATTGATCTCTGCCTTGGATTTTTGCCATTTGTAACTGAATATAATTATTATTTGTGAATTTCAAGTATTTAAACAATGGTCCTAATATAATTTAACAATCTAGTGCATAAAAAAAGGTTCAAATTAAGGTAATCGACTTCCAAGAGCAGATTTTTGTTGTTTCGAAAATATCGTATCATGATAATTTGAGTAGGCCCACAATTCAATACCGTTACTCATTAAGGCTTATGTTTTATATGAGTGACTACAAGCAATTAGACGTTGATCTCGTTCGTTAAACGAAATAAAAATGTACAAAATTTGAGGGTCGTCTTTTTTTTAATAAATGTATTGCCTTCTGAATTTTCTTTTGCTATTACGTTATTAGTTACCCCCTATCAACGAACCAGTCAAACCGGGGATTGACCAGAAAATAACAACTATTTTTCGACCAGGCACATAAAAAAATGTTTGAAATAAAAAATCTATTCAATCAATTGAAATATTAAAAATTTTATATCACACGATATAAATGCAATCTTCAATAAGTTTGATATTAACTTTTCTTGTGCAATTTCAAGTGCGGTTGTTAACTTCTTTAATTATAAAAATATTTAGTTTAGAATGCTAATTCCAAAATTTTTCAGTCAACAAATGTTTAGCCAACAAATAATGCAACAAGAACTTTGTTGCAGTTAAAGATTAGAATTTATAAAAATAAAATAAAATATTCAGCTGATGTTACATATTGAAATTCAGGCAGTAATTTTTGATTCTATATAAAAAAATATAATATTTTTTCTATTCAATGCACTATGAGGACGAAACAATAGATGTTCGAAAAAAATATCTAATTAAACTTAAAAATGTTGAATAATATGAATTACTTTTTTATTTGATAATTACGAAGTGTCTCGTCGTCCCGAAATTCGGGATGACTATTCCAATATTTTCCATACACTTGGCTAGTCGGCCCGAAAATTCGGGACGACTAGCCTATACCCTTTTTCAAGTCCCCCAATTTTTCGGGATGACTAGACACAGCCTGATAATTATTATTTTATTTTAGATCAGGCTATCTGTGTTATGCATCTCTAATAACATATATATTGTTCTCTCACCCTGTTATTTAAGAACTATAATTTTTATTTAATTTAACTTAATTTTGAGGTCCATGATCTTAATGCTTGTATACCGTTTCGTCAACATTCTTTGCAAGTCTTCGCTTGACTCTGGCATAACAACCTTATCATCTGCGAACACTAACCCACGTACCTGAGAGAGGTGCAATTATCAGTGATGTGCAGGATAGATAGAGGGTGGAGCACTGGAATGACGGTGGACAGACGGTAACGTGACAGTACCTGAGCTATTATACCGGATCTATTAACTATAAACCTACAGAACTAATACATAAGCAACTAGAGTATAAATAATAGGTAGACATTAGAAAAAAAAACCCTATCCACTCAACTTCCCTTCATGTAGCTGAGTAATCGCGAAACGCTGTTGCTGATCCTTGTTAGCGGGGGGTCCTTTGTAATAATAAGAAATAAAATACAAAACATACACATCTTCTAATTTTGCAATTAGTAATTTGGAATATAAAATTCGAAATCTACCTATGTTACTTTACACACTTTTTTGGTTAATTTTCTGATTGCATATGAGTCGCTTCTAACGAAAAGTATACATCTGAGTGTCAACTTTATTTAGGAATAGTTGTACTGTAGTTGTTGTGCTCGCCTAGCACAAACCAGCACAACTGTAGATTTTCGGAATTTGCATTTTTGAAAATTTATCTGTAAAAAAAAATAATAATTTTAAATCTAGAGATGTCAAGTTTATTTGGAAAATATAGATCTTAGTTAAAAGTGCTATTTGGGTTAGTTATTGTGCTCACCCTGATAGATATTAATATTTCAAACAAAAAAATTTGTCGGGAGCAGAAGAAATTGTACTATAAGGTTTAATTTAGTTTGCATATAACAAGATTTAACATCTCACTTTACCAAATGATTATGTATTTTATTTTTCTTACATATAAATTAATAATATTTCTAACAACTTGATCCTAAAGTTTCAAATTTATGACATATGTATATGAGCTAGAGTTATTAAATTTTTTTGCTTTTTATACCTGCACTCAATTGCGTTAAAAAATACGATTATGACATATTTTCAATAAAAGACAAGAAGTAAATTTTATTCGTAAACAAGACAGATGTAGACATCAGTATCTTGCATTGAAATAAAGCTTTCTTATCGAAATTCAACTAAAAAATCTCTTTCATAATTTTTAAATTGCTGTGAATTCATTCATATCAAAATAAATCTAAGAAAGTCAAAAACTATGCTTTATTTAAAATTAAACTAAATTTTAAATAACTTTAAAAAATAGAAGAAAATTTATATACAAATTTCGTAAATTTTCATCAATAATTACATAATATTCTAATACATAGTATTTTCAAATTTCGGACTTAATAAGAACAAAATTTTACGTTTTGAGTAAAAAAGTTTTATGCCGATATATAAGACAAAATTACTTTTGCAATTTAAAAACTCTTGAAATGGAATGAAATCAACGACAAAAGTTTATAAAATTTAAATAACTGGACTCAGGTGCGAAAGAATAATATTTTACTTTATGTTTTAAGAGAGAATCATATTTTATGAAGCTAAAATTTAAAAATAGGAGATGAGCAAATATTTTTGTCCGAAAAGTCATTGATGAAAACCTAATGACAAGCTGTAAAAAACATGATGAACAATGATATGTTTGAGAATTACTTAAGAAAAACTTAAAAAATAATTTAAATCAAATATTATACCGGGAAATTATTAAATTAATATCTTATTCAAACAATTTTTGCAGATATTAAGTAATCATTATTCACCATTATACTTTACGATCTTGCATCATAGAAGATTACCTGGGATCTAAATTTAGGCATAGAAAATTATTCTAAACGTTTAAAACTTTTAAATTTCGAATATAATGTTGTTTGTTATCCAACAATTGCATAAAAAATTAAATAGCTTAAAAATTGAAATTTAGGACATGAAAAACGTCAAAAGGCAGCATCTGAAATTGAAGAGTTTTTCTACATTTAAATGCTAATAATAAAGTAATCGCAATTAGTTAAACTTTGTTGCCATTAATTTTTGTATTTTTTAATTAAAGCTTATCCATAAGAAAATGGTCTTAATATGCATTCGTTTACAAAATTTATTAAAATAATTGCTAAACCACAGCTATCTTAAACTAATTATAATCCCAGAATAATGTGTCATATTTCATATAAAATCTATGGATTTCAAATAGATTATCATTTTGATTCGCAAAAAAATTACTTTTGTTCATTCATTAAAAAGTTCACTAAATTTTAAAGAGATTTTTGAAAGCAAATTTCTTTATTTTTTCGTTCATCAGAAAATTTTGATTTACTAAATTCATGTTGCAGAAGATTCTTGATCTTTATTAATTATAGATAACTAGTAAATACATATGACCTTATTTAATTCGGTCAAGGGTTTATAAATAGAATCCTTTTGGGATTTTCAAAACATGTGAACAAAAAGTTAAGAACAGAATTGTATCTTTTAGAATTGTATCTTTTAAACTTGTTGAATTAAAATACCTTATTTTAAAATTATGGTTTTAAAAATTTCAGAAAATTTAAATAACAAACTCAGAACAGCCACGTAAGGTTATGTTCGCAAAGTATGCAATCAATCACGTTTTTGACAGCGATGTATGCGAGAGGTCGTAGAAACGATTTTCAGAAAGAAAAAAGTAATGAAAAACCTTTTATTTAACAAATTTTAAAAGTAATTTAATTAAATTTTTAAAGTATTAGGAGATGTAAACCGTCTCCATAAATTTTTATTTTCTGATCCATACGAGGTAACGCATGTGGTCTAAAAGACCCCTATTTTCAACAAACAATTGTAAAATCTATCAAATAATTACAGAGCTCTTCATTCTCAGAGTCTTACACAGTTAAATGTTATTAAACTTTTGACAGTTATATTTGTGTAATTTCAAATTTAGTATTGTTCATATCTGAAAAATTTAAATTCACATTTTCTGTACATCATTTGAGCCAAATTTCAATGATTCTACAGTCAAGAAAAAATTAGGCCTTATGTAAGCGGTAATGTTGTAGAAGCAAAAATAGATTTCTTCCGAAAAACTTGTTTTTCCATGCATTAGTTGTACATAATTTATTAAACAAACAAGGTTATTTAACGAAGTAGTATATCAAGATATGATCGCAGCTTAAACAAAGATTCCAGAAAAACAAATTTTTTATCTCTGCTGAAGCTTCAATCGGTGTTAATATGATGACAATCTGCTATTTTTATTTTTTATTAAAAAAAAAATGCACATACAATGGAAATAAATTGAAATAGGAAGATAATTTTATAAGATGTCAATTAGACGTACTCGTATACTAATAAACTCAATTATGAAAAAAAATTGAATTCAACAATTTTATACACTTTTTTGTTCAATATTTAAAAAAAATTACTGTAGTGCGATATGAAGCATATAGTACTTTCATTTACAATATGACAAAGTGTCATAAAAATTCATGTCACAGTTTCAGAAACATCGTTAACTCAATCAATGTAATACCAGAATTCTACATGACGCAACTCCCGTAATTAAAAAAAAAAAATTTTAATTCTTTTGGCAAGACATGTACTCTATATAAGACTATAATTCAACAAAGTTTTATTACCAGTGATTATTCAGACTTGTTAAAATTTTGAGTAAGAAGCGTAGAAATAATTCATAAATGAACATAGAAGATGGACAATTTTATACAGTTAACTCTTTCCGAGAGTACGTTGTAGAACAGCATAATATTAGATACAAATTTTAAATAAACATTAACAATGCATATAATATATTCATTTTTTTATTTTCCTAACTATTATCACTTACTTTATTTAGAAAGAATTATAATTCGATATGAGAAACTGTTTTTTTTTAGATTACTTTTTTTCATTTCGTGAGTCATTTGGAAGGAACATAACAAATATTGCGTACATTTATGAGATTTTGAACTGCGTTAACTTCAAACATAAATTATCCTAAATGTGAGTTTCTCATAGTAAAATAATAATAAAAGTAGGTGGGGGGCAAAAACCACAGAATTAATAATTTTATGTAGATTACAAATTTTTATGTCACCATGGCGCACAAATAATCTGTTTGCGATTTGTCTTTAGGTAAAGCAAAAATCAAATATCAGAATCGTATATATCCACAAACCATCAGAATATTCATTAGTAACGGTGTTCTAAAAACTCTGCCTTTATAACTTTTTCCTACATTTAGAAAAAATAAGGATACTTTATGCTCAATTGTATATATACTTTTTATATCCGAGTATGAAGGATCCTCATTTTTTCTGAATGTAAAAAAAAATAAGGCAGAGTTTTTAAAAGAGAATTACTAATGAATATTCTAATATTTTGTGTATATATACTATTTTCATATTTGAGTTTCCACCTTTACTCTGGTCGTTATTTCAAATTCTATTTTAGTAAGTATTGTGAAATTTTATTTTTGAAGAAATTAACAAATTACCATTCTTAACCTATTTCAAGTGTTATTATTATTAGTACGTTAAGTTTTATAAATTAAAACTTACCTCAGAAGATTCAGATTCGATTTCTCTGTGCTGATTTTTTTTCGAAGGTAAAATAACTAAAATTTTACTTAAACATTCGCTTTGAGATCGTATTTAAAAAAAATAAAATCACATATCATTTTGATTTTTATCTTCACAAATAATGACATTGAAAAGGCACCAATGTCACGCATACTGACGAAAAATGTAGTTTACATGATTTTATATAAGGATTTTTTAATTTGAAGAAAACTTTAGAGGTCACTAGGATGTCGTGTGTAAAATTCTGAAGAAAAATAATTATGACTTATATTTTGTTTGACAATATTAATAATAATGCTAGAAATTGTTTGGATAGAGTAAAATGGTTGTCACAAGTTCTGTTGCTTCTTCAAAAAATTATTCGAGGTAAGAACGCCCTGCGATGCATATCATTAATGTCCACAGAAACTACTCTTAAAAAACAGCTAACATATATTTAAACATCAAATATGTTAATCTCAAACATCTTGATGTTAAAAATGAACATGGATTTATTTCCATGTACACAGCAAAAAAAAGCAACTTATTACAGTCACGTTACTAAAAGAATTGTAACTTGCACTTCCCTAAAAGTAACTTTAATTATAGCTCCCCCCCCCACATTACGTTTTAAATTAAAAATAAATGGACATAGCTAAAATAAAATGTACCTACATAATATTCTGAGATTCAAGCAAAAATATTTTCGGAACATAATAAACACAAAAGCCTCACAACAGTGTCCCCTTCAAATTGTTAAAAATTAAACAAAATAAAGTACAATGGTCTGACATATGTATTATGAGCATCATTACTTGACTTTATGATTATTCAAAGTTACCTAAAATAGTGTAAAAAGTGCTTTTATTGAAATTAAAAGTTTTTTTGTTGCAATAAATAAAAAAATTAAAATTTCTAAATATTTTATATTTCGTTATTTTCTTAATGATAGGTATCTTTATTAAAAATAATTAGTAAAAATTTAAATTACTTGTGTAAAAAAACTTCATAAATGTTAATTCTTTGTCAGAAAAATTATATGCAGGTGTATTTCAAAATCTTTTTCCAGACCAGTTTGTTGTAACAATCCAGGGAAACTTTACTTTGCAAGAAACTTTCTCACCAAATGCAGAATTAGAAATATCCTTCTGCATGTGCTTTGGCGGATTTTAATGGATTTTGTAGGGTTTCAAAGCCTTTCGTGTATTCTAAAAAAATTTCAAGTGATATTAGAAAATTTCTAAGATTTCAAAAAGTTTCATCTGATTTCAGAGGATTTTAAAATTTAATTATTTTTTAAATAGAATTGAAAATGCTACACCATCGCGTTATTTTATTAACCTTTTCTATTCTTTACATTTTCTAGTCTTATGACCTTTTTAAAATTATTATATATAAAATAAAAATGAGTTTGCTAAGACATTTAGGTTCATTTTTATTTAAGGCAAATCTTTTTTATAAAGTTTCCCTAATAATTGCAATATTCTATGAAAAATTAGAAAAATGTACATCCAACAAAAATTTAAAAATTGAAAACAGAATTCTGTAGAGAAGCAGCGCATGAAGACCCTAAATATGTATAATTAATGTCGATTGATCCATTGTAATTTTTAGATTGAAAAAAATTCTCTTTTTTCTTAACTTTATTTAAGCAAACAGGACGCAATAATCCTAAATTGGAGACAGGCTATGTGACGTTAACAATTTCACAATATAACCTTCTTATTATTTTAATAGAGTTAAGAATGTTACACCGTCGCGTTATTTCGCTAGACTTTTTTATTTTTTACGTTTCTCACTTTTATATACTTTTTAATTATGATATACAGTCCTAAGCGAGAATATTTATGTCAAACAATTATTTGTTTATACCTACTATATAATCGTTATTCGTAATTCTTGGATCGCAAATCGACGATAAATTGTGATGTATACATAGAACATTCCATCAAAAGCGTCAAAAGCCAAAAAATGACAAAATAAATTTTTAATCGCATGACCTTATACTAAAATCCCTGACAGTCTTTTCGCTATGCTTGAAATATGCTTCTTAGAACACATATAAAATAGAACTCTGTTGAAAAGTAGCGCATGAGGATCCTTAATATGCATAATTAATTTATATCACATTGATCAATTATTATTGTTAGATTGTACAAAATTCTTAGTTTTTTCAGCATTGGTAAAAAATCACAAGGCAATACAACACAAGGCAATATAACAATTTCTTAATATGGCCTGTTTGCTGTTTCAATAGAGTTAAAAATGTTACATCATCGCGTCGATTCATAAAGCTTTAATCTGCTGAATAATTTCTAAATAAATTCATTTCCTGAAAAATTTTTTCTTTGAATTCCATTTATAATTTCCTGGAGTCAAATAATATTGAAACATGTAAAGAAAAGTTACTTTTAACATTCAGGTCATTACAACCTTCTGTCTATGAGGAAGCAATCTAATATAAAATATAACAGTTGTTCTGTAATATATATGTCTAACAAGTGGAAAGAGAAGATTGAAAAGTGAAATTCAGGAGGCTTGAGTGATCCGCAATTATTGCGATATTAGTTTCTGGGAGTCGAGGAAAACTGGTGGCGGTTGATGGGTTGAGGTCGGGGTTGAGGTTGGGGGTTTAAGGGTTTGGGGATGCGATAGGTTATATGAGGGCGGATCGGTTGATATTGGGCATTCAATCCTAGCCAACCCCCGTTCTCTCACGCGCCCCTAACAACGCATTAACATGCATGAGCCCTGCGTGATTGTTTTACCCTAACCCTCCCAAATCTGAGTAAGGCGGCTCTGGAATCGGCGAATCCGAAAAATCGCTGCACGGTGCGTGCATCCGATGTAAATTTAATGCCGAATATCGATGGCTGCACTCCAGACATCCCTCTGCACCTTGCTTAGAGTAGTCGTGAATTTAAGTAAATTTTGAATCATTTTTATGCACGTACTTTAATATTTAAAAATTTGTTAAAAATACGAGGTGCATCCGGAAGGTAGCAGACATCGTGCTCTAACTTTGTACCTTGTTATGCTATTGTCAAGAACAGGTATTAATCATTAAGGTGGGACCTCTGTGATGCCTTCCACTAAGCTACATGGACTTGCAAATCTTTAGATGACTAGTGTGACAATTGCGTAAGCATCTATCCACGTACGTGTCGCCTTTCAAGATGACGGAGTGCACTGAACGCAGAGTGTGCTTCAAATTTCTCAAAAAATTTTGGTATGATTCGAAGAGTGTGTGGTCATGAGTCTATGATGGATACTCAAATTAAAGAGTGGCGTTTTGCGATTCAAAAGTGGTCGTACTTCAGTGGAAAGTTCGCCTTTTCCCATTTTGAAACATTGCTTTCTGATTGTTTGAACAAGTTTAAGAAACATAAGATTACATTTTTATAGATTTTGCAAATTTTACTAAACAGATACATTAAGCTATAGGCTTTAATTACGTTTCTCAAAGATCAGTTCTTTGTGAACTTATCTCAAAATTGTTTAAGCAATTAACAATTTTAAAAAATACCTACAAAACATAGTAATAATTACGACCTATATGTTCCAATATACTTAATGCTCGTTTAGGGAGTATTTTTAGGGCATGCTGGAAAAAGGTTAAAGGATGGTTTTATCAAAATAAAAAATTAATGTATAGATTATATGTAAAAACATTTTTTTAAGAGTCCTGTGTAATTTGTACTCTTTTTGAGCAAAATGAATCGTGCCAATCTCATGTATGTAAAAAACGGGATTTTCCATATGCTGTCCTTATAGGAAAATTAAGGAGATGAACGCCTTTTAAAATTGATCATTAGACCACCGTATGAGATACCATATCCTCAAAATTGAAATACATCTCTCGTTATGATTGATGCATAGTACAAAATGGAATCATAAAAATAAAATATCAAAGTCTATTATTAAATATGTTTTTTTTTATCATCTTTGGAAGTCTAGACCTAATTATATTATTAATTATCTCAATTAACGTCCAGTTTAATATTCATGAGAACAGAACTCAAAGAAAGAGATGTTTCTGGGGTCGATTGGTGGTCAAGACTCTTGTTGGTGAAGTACGATACGAGC
>JAUELO010000298.1:4086695-4098333 GCA_032357855.1 Amphibolips quercusostensackenii | reverse complement strand
AAAATTAATAAAGTTCAGGAACAAAGTAAGTTGGGTGGCGGTAATGTCGGGCTGCTTTTCTCTACCCCTACCCCCTCAACACCCAACATCAAGGAGGAAGGGGGCAAAAGGCGGACGGAAGGCTTCCAAGGGCGGACTTTATTATAACGGAGTGTCGAGTCTTTTATGCTCCCTCTGCTTCTTCTTTCTGCGCCACGCAACTACCGTTTTCACCTCGTTCTTCTCCCGTTGGTATAACAGTATAACAGTAATATACACGCGGGAGTCTTACTCAACTTTCAGACTTGTCTATCTCGACTTTATACCTTGAATTTTTTTGACATCGCTCATATCATCGCTCGTACAGGTTGTTCTCTAGTATGAGATATCTGACAAGAGAACGTGCTAACGAAGCTTTTTATTTATCTGGTTCTCTCGACAAAGAATTTTTCCAGAGATTTTATTTCATGAAATATATTTCACTAGATTACCCATTTTGTATACATTTAACAAAACCTTGACCCAAAGCTTCACTCCAGATTAAAAATTGATCATACAAATTTCCTGCATTGTAATCACACAAAGCAGGATCACCTGCGACATCCGAATGCAAGGCCTGAACATTATATTTTCGTCAATGTCGTTCACCATGTTGAATGAGGCGAAGAAAACTCAACGTGGTCAGAAGAGCACAGAAGAAGAGGAAGAAGTAAGATCCGATTGTGAGAACATCCCTGAACCGATTAGCGAGCCACTTTCAGTTCGGTTGGGTACAGGAAGGGATGAGTTCTTTCTGAGAGGGGGTGAGTCTCTGCAACATAAATATTTACGACTCATTCACGAAGCTAATATAAATGCGATTTGGGCGTTTGCTCTTTTTAGAGCATGCGTTAATCCGATTAGCCGGGGCCCTTACAATGCCAGAGCGCTCCAGCATTATACCAGTCGCAGGAGAGCACACCTTATAGTTATACCAGTTCGGAAAAAGGGTCTTCGTCCCCGAACTTGGTGACGCGGATTTAGTCGCTTTACGGTGTCACCATAGAACCCATATAAGTTGACGCTGCTCCTGTGGCTGCCCGGATCCAAAGAAGGGGAAGGTTTCATTGTTACCCCTGTCAGATTAAATGCTTACCCCCACGACTTTCCATATGTTCCCTTATAAAAACACTTATACGAATTTGCTTATATGGATGAAATAATCCGGTTTGCTATGGGGACGACAAATCCTGATCTGTGTTCATCTTGTTAAAGACGGAAAGAAGATTTGTCGACCAGTTATTTGATCAGTACTTGTTGAAAGTATGTGACATTGAGGTTGTCCCAAAAAAATCAAACTTCATTTTTTTTTTGCAAAAATGACTAGTTTTGTGAGGTTTTTGAAAAAAGAAATACATATTTTTTGGTTTTTCGTTTGGACAATAATTAAATTTATCGCCCACCCTGTTGAATTCTTTTTAAGAATGACAATGGTAAAAGAAACCTATTTGATACAAATATTAGAACGGCGGATGTTATATTTAAAAATGAGTGCAAATTACAGTAACCTCTCAAAAAATTTCCTTAAATGTAACTAGTGCCTTAATTTTTTATTTTTAATCATTCAACCTCTTCCAACATGCCCCAAAAACAACCCCCTAAATGTGAAGCAAGTAAGTTGCGGTACTTTGGTCGTAATTATTACTTTTTAACATATTATTTTTACTTTTTAGAGCTCACTTTTAAACATAAATTAAAACATTTTATGTATTTCTTCAAAAATCATTAATTGCCTTAATAATTTTTTTTGTTTAAAACATTTTTTTGCCTATAATCACAAATTATCCGTATGCTAATAACGACATGAATTAATGAGGCAACACACAAAATCAATGTGGAAGATTCAATCTTCTGTTGATTGTTTAAAAAATTATTATTAATTGTTTGTACGTGATTTTCGACTGGAATAAGGCAAAAAATGTCGTTTTGTTTGAATTTGTCAACAGTATCAATTAAATTCTGGAATCTTTTATATTTTAAACACTATCCATCATTGTTCTAAAATACCTAATAAGCTAAAATATAGAATACAAAACATACCATTATTCAAAGGATTTAGTTGACAAATTTGCAAATAATACATTTTTCTGACTTATTTTAGTTAAAAGTTACATTTAAACAATGAGAAATAGTTTAAACAATACAGATTTCCTATTTAAACTAATTAGTTTATGTTAAACAGAAAATGTGAATATTCTTCATATTTTTTAAAAAAATTATTCAAATAATTATAATTAAGTGGTCAAAAATACAAAACGTATAAGAAATCAACGAAGTTATTTGGAAAATTTAAAGAAAAACTACATTTTTCTGCCTCATCCCGGTAAAAAAACTAATTTTTTCAAATGATATTTTTTCTGCTGACTATGAAAAATAAATTAAAAATAATAATTATTATTAATTTTTAAACTCGATGCCTTTTTATCGATTATTTAGACATACAAATTCTTGGTTTAGTGCATTTTTTCAGCACAATACCCTTAACTGCAAAAAAGATTTGTTAAAGTTATCTGGAAAAAGATGATTTGGAAAAATACGAAGATGACTCTATAGAGAAAAGGCATTTTAGGCGATTTTACGAGATTTTATTAATATTTCGAAGATTTTGACTTGCGTTTCTTTCACTTTCGCTTCTCTTCTATCTCATTCTCATTTTGCAATTTGTCCACATTCATTTTTTCATTATTTCACATTCGCCCCTCTACCCCCTTCAACTTCTTCATTCACTCATCACCTATTTCATCCTTCCTGAGAATCCTTATCACATTCTCTTGACAGCTTTCTTTATCTTTCATATTTCTCCAATATCCTTCCCATACATGCTCCCATGTTTCCTCCTCCCATTCACATATTCTGCACTTTCTGTTCTCTTTCTTTTCCCAATACTATTCCTCCCTTACCTCGTTTCTTAATGTAAATCTAGCGATTTTAATACAACTTCTCTCTCCCATCCCTTTTCTAAATACTTTTGGTATTCCTCCTTTTTTTATGATCTTATACCATTTATTATATTTTGATTCCTCACTTATTCCCCATCTTTCCATTAATTGCTTTTCTCTGTCCCTTCTCTCCAATTCTTCATGACATACTTCATTCCCCTCTCCTATATCTCTAGCACTTAAGGAATACCTTCTTTCTTCTTCCCATCGTGTTAGTTCTATCGCCCTCCCTCTTCTTTCTTCTACCTCCTTTAAACAATTTTTCGCTTACTGCCCTCTCTTCCCCTCCCTTAACTTCGTCTCAAATTGCCATGCCCTCTTTCCTGCTCTAGTACATAATTTATCACTTTGCGCTTCTTCTCTCACCATATATCCAGGTGTCCTTGAGTCTACCCCTAGCGTCCACCTTATATACCTTTCTTGTAAACTCCTAATCTCTTTCCTTTCCTTCCATCACCATATCTCCGCTTCACAACCTAATACCGGCCATACCAGTGTCTCAAACAACCACATTTTCCTTCTCCAATCTTTTTTGAACCTTTTTTTTTTTATATTCCCCATATCTGTTTCATTACCCTTGCCGCTTTCTTTATCCTTTTTCTTATATGAGCACTATGGTCTCCATTTGCTTGCAACGTATATCCCAAATATTTAAACTCCTTTACTTCTTTTAACTTCACTCCCTTCCATCTCCAAGTCCATATTATCTTTCTTCCCCCTCCTTTTCTAAACCTCATAATCTTTTTATTTTCTACATTTAAATTCAATTTTTTTCCATCTAAGTATTTCTCCAATCCTGTAATTAATCCCTCTCATGTTCCCATTTCTTTAGTTTCACTAATACCATTACCTCTCCTCTTCGCGTTTCCCTTCCTACACTTCGCATTTTCTCTATCTCTACCTTAGCATCTATCCTTTTTAGCACATCTTCTACTCCATCCCTCAGTTCCTTATCCTCCAATCTTTGACCCTTTATCACTATGTTTCTTTTTCTTTCATATCTCTCTTTCCTTTCTATTTTCCTTTCTATTTTTTCAGCCTTTCCCTCTCCTTATTCCCACTCTCCCCACCACCAGACTCCCATTTAACTTTACAATGTTTAAAATCCTGCTTTTCAAATCCTTCGAAATTTTTTAAAAGACAAAAAATTGTTTAAATTTAAAAAAAATTAAAAGTAATTCTTAAAAGTATCCTTAGATATTTAAAGTACTCTGAAATCGATTGAAATTTTTCGAAACTTTTTAAAGATCTAAATTTTTTTAAAATCTTATTTTTTTTTTAAATCTAAAAATTTTCAACAGCTTTGGAATTACTTCAAATTAATGAAATCTATTAATAATGCCCTGAAATATTAAACATCCTTTAAAATTGGTTAAAATGCCCAAAAATAGGTTAAAAATACCCTAAAAAATTCAAAATACTTCGAAATCGATTAACTTTTTTTTAACTTTTTGAAGGTCTTTAAAATTTCTTGGAATTTAATTTTTTTTTAAACTGAAATCTTTCAAATACTTTGAAATTGTTCAAACCCTTCAAAAATTCTTTGGAATTTGAAAAAAAACTTAAGATGGTCCAAATGCTTTAAAATTGTTTAAAATTTCCAGAAATTGTTTAAAAGTTTTAAAAATTCCATAACATTTTCAAAAATTTCCCAGAATATTTTAAATACTTTGAAATCGAATAAAAGTTCTTTAAACTTTATAAAGCTCTACAAAATTTCTTGGATTTTTTTTTTAATAAAATGTTTCAAATCCTTCAAAATTTTTTTGAATCCTCAGAAATCGTTTAAAACCATTTAAATACTAAAGAATTTTTTAAAAAACCTTGAAATATTTCTTAAAACTTTGAAATCGATTAAAATTTTTTTAAGTTTTAAGAAATTTCTTGGAATTACTTTAAATCATTGAAATTTATTGATGATACCCTTAGAAAATCCAAATCCTTTGCAATTGTTTAAAATCCCCAAAAATTGTTTTAAACTTTTTAAAATTTTAAGGAATTTAAAAATACCCTAAAGTATTTTTAAAATCTTTAAAATCGATTAAAATTTTTTCAAGCTTTAAGAAATTCCTTGGAATTAATTCAAATCATTGAAATCTGTTGATAATACCTTAAGATAATTTAAATCCTATGAAATTGTTAAAATCTCGAGAAATTGTTTTGAACTTTTAAAAATTCTAAGAAATTTTTAGAAATACCCTAAAATATTTCGAATACTTCAAAATCGATTAAAATTTTTTTTTAATTTTCTGAACTTCTTTAAAATTTCTTAGAATTTTATTTTAAAAAATTTAAAAATTTTAAATCCTCTGGAATCGCTTCAAATTATCGAAATCCGTTATTAATACCCTGAGATGTTTCAAATCTTTTCAAATTGTTAAAAATCTCCAAAAATTGTTCATAGCTTTTGAAAATGTTGAAAAAATTTTTTAAATACCCTAAAATATTTCAAATCTTTCGAAATTATTCAAAATCCGCAGAAATTTTTTGAAGCTTTTAAAACTTTTTTGACATTTTTTAAAATAACTTAAGATACTTAAAATACTTTGAAATCGATTGAAATTTCTTTCAGCTTTTTAAAGCTTTTCAAAATTTCTTGGAATTTTATTTCTGCAAAAATAAAATCTTTTAAATCCTTTGAAATTGTTTGAAATCCCCAGAAATCATTTTAAACTTTTTTAAAGACCAAGGAATTTTTAAAAATACCCTTAAATATTTAAAATACTTTGAAATCGATTGAAATTTTTTCAAGATTTTCAAAAATCGCTTGGAATTACTTTAAACCATTGAAATCTATTGATAATACCCTAAGATATTTAAAATCCTTTGAAATTATTTAAAATCCCCAGATATTTAAAAAAAAAATTTCATTTTTAAGAAATTTCTAAAAATACCCTTGCATGCTTAGAATACTTCGAAATCAATTAAAATTTTTTTAAACTTTGAAAAGCTTTTCAAAATTTCTTGGAATTTTTTTTTTTTTTGAAAAATTAAATTTTTCAACTGCTTTGAAATTGTTTAAAATCTTTAAAAATCATTTAAAACTTTTTTAAAGACCAAGGAATTTTTAAAAATACCCTTAAATATTTAAAATACTTTAAAATCGATTTTAATTTCTTTAAGCTACTTAAAAATCCCTTGAAATTACTTTAAATCATAGAAATCTATTGATAATACCCAAAGATATTTTAAATCCTTTAAAATTATTTGAAATCCTTAGATATTTTAAAAAGAGGTTAAAATTTCTCAAGAATTTCTAAAAATACCCTTACATGCTTAGAATACTTAAAAATCGATTGAAATTATTTTGAAACTTTTTTAAGTTCTTAAAAATTATTTGAAATTGTATTTAAAAAAACAAAAATCTTTTGAAGCCGTTGTGATTACTTGAAATTATTAAATTTTATTATTAATACCCTAAGATATTTTAAATTCTTTTGGAAATTTCCAAAAATTAGAAATTAAAAATTAGTTGGAAATTTTAAAAATACCCCAAAATATTCCGAGACGTTTAACATTTTTAAAATTCCCCAGAAATTTTTTTAAACTCTAAAAGATTCCAAGGAGTTTTTAAAAAGACCCTTAAATATTTAGAATACTTTAAAATCGATTACAATTTTTTCAACTTTTTGAAGTTCTTAAAGATTATTTGAAATTGTATTTAAAAAAACTAAAATCTTTTGAATCCGTTGAAATTACTTGAAATTATTAAAATCAATTATTAATACTCTAATATATTTGAATTCTTTGAAATTTTTTTAAATTTTTAGAAATTAGGGATTAAAAATTTGTAGGAATTTTTAAAAATACCTTAAAATATTCAAATACTTTTAAAATTATTTAAGCTCCCCAGAAATTTTTGAAAACTTAAAAAAGTTTCAGGGAGTTTTTGAAAATACCCTCAAATACCTAAAATACTTTGAAATCGATTGAAATTTTTTCAAACTTTTTAAATCACTTTGAAATATCTTGTAATTTTATAAAAGAAATTTTGATCTTTGAAATCCTTTGTATAATTAAAATTTTTAAATTATTTTTATTATTATTAAAATCATAAAAATCTATTAATAATACTATAAGATATTTCAAATCTTTTGACATTGTTTCAATTCCCCAAAAATTGTTTAATGCTTTTAAAAATTCTTTGAAAATGTTAAAAATATCCTAAAATGTTTAGAATCTTTGGAAATTGTTAAAAACTTTCAAAAATTCCAAGTAATTAAAAAAATACTCTTAAATAAATACTTTGAAATCGATTGAAATTTTTTTAAAACTTTTTTAAAATCCCTTACAATTACTTTAAATCATTAAAAGCTATTGATAATACCCTAAGATATTTCAAATCCTTTAAAATTGTTTAAATTTCCCAAAAATTGTTTGAAGCTTTTAAAAATTCTTTAAAAATTTCAGAAATTTCCTATAGTATTTAGAATTTTTTGAAATTGTTTAAAACTTTTGAAAATTTCAAGAAGGACTTAGAAATACGCTTAAATATTTAGAATACTTTAAAATCGATTGGAATTTTTTGAAACTTTTTAAAGTTCTTAAAAATTATTTGAAATTGTATTTTCAAAAAACTAAAATCTTTCGAATCCTTTGAAATTACTTAAAATTATCAAAATCTATTATTAATACCCTAATATATTTTTAATTCTTTGAAATTTTTTTAAATTCCCAGAAATTAGGGGTAAAAAATTTGTTAGAATTTTTTTAAAAACCCTTAAATATTCCAAGGCCTTTAAAATTATTCAAACTCCCAAAAAATTTGTTAAAGGAATTTTTTAAAATACCCTAAAATATTTAGAATACATTGAAATCGATGGAAATTTTTTTAAACTTTTTTAATCACTTTGAAATATCTTCAAATTTTATTTTTAAAAAATTCAATTTTTGAAATTCTTTGCGTTATGAAAATTTCAAAATTATTTTTATTATAATTAAAATTATTAAAATCTATTTATAATACCCTAAGATATTTCAAATCCTTAAAATTATTTAAATTTCTCAAAAATTGTTCTAAGCTTTTAAAAATTCTTTAAAAATTTCAAAAATGTCCTAAAATATTTAGAATTTTTTGAAATTGCCTAAAACTTTTTTAAATACTAGGAAAAATTTAAAAATACCCTTAGATATTTAGAATAATTTAACATCAATTGAAATTTTAAAAAATTTTTTTAAGTTTTAAAAAATTATTTAAAATTTCATTTAAAAAAAAATAAAATCTTTTGAATCCGTTGAAATTACTCAAAATTATTAAAATCTATTATTAATACCCTAATATATTTCAAATTCTTTGAAATTTTTTTAAATTCACAGAAATTAGGGTTTAAAAATTTGTTGGAATTTTTTAAAATATTCTAAAATATTCCAAGACCTTTCTCGCTAGAAATTTTTTTGAAACTCAGAAAACTTTCAAGGGGTTTTTGCAAATACCCTTAAATATTCAGAATACTTTGAAATCGATTAAATTTTTTTTTAACTTTTTTAATCACTTTGAAATATCTTGTGTTATTAAAAAAAAAATCAATCTTTAAAATCCTTTGTATTATCCAAATTTTAAAATTATTTTTATTATTATTAAAATTCTTAAAATCTATAATTATACCCTAAGATATTTCAAATTCTTCCAAATTGCTTAAAATCTCCAAAAATTGATTAAAGCTTTTAAAAATTCTTTGAAAATTTTAAAAATTTCCTAAAATATTTAGAATCTTTTGAAATTGTTAAAAACTTTCAAAAATTTCAAGTAACTTTCAAAAATACCCTCAAATATTTAAAATACTTCAAAATTGATTAAAATTTTTTCAAACTTTTTAAAAATTCCTTGGAATTACTTGAAATCATTAAAATCTATTAATAATACCCTAAGATATTTTAAATCCTTCAAAATTGTTTAAATTTTTTAAAAATTGTTCAAAGCTTTTCAAATTCTTTGAAAATTTAAAAAATATTCTAAAATATTAAAAAAAAATTTAAATTGCTTAAAACTTTTGAAAATTCCAAGAAAAATTTAAAAATACCCTTAAATATTTAAAATACTTTGAAATCGATTGAGCAATTTTTAAGCTTTTCAAAAATCCCATGGAATTACTTATCTATTAATAATACCCTAAGATATTTCAAATCCTTTGAAATTGCTTGAAATATCCAGATATTTTAAAAAAATTCTTAAATTTTCAAGAAATTTCTGAAAATACCCTTAAATGCTTAGAAAACTTTGAAATCAATTGGAATTTTTTTGAACCTTTTTAAAGTTTTAAAAAATTATTTAAAATTTTATTTAAAAAAAATAAAATCTACTGAATCCTTTGAAATTACTTGAAATTATTAAAATCTATTATTAATACCCTAATATATTTCAAATTCTTTGAAATTTTTTGAAATTCCCAAAAATTAGGGTTTAAAAATTTGTTGGAATTTTTAAAAATACCCTAAAATATTTCAAGACCTCTAAAATCACTTAAACTCCCCACAAATTTTTCAAAACTTTAAAAAATTTTAAGGAGTTTTCAAAAATACCCTTAAATATTCAGAATAATTTGAAATCGATTGAAATTTTTTTTAACTTGTTTAATCACTTTAAAATATCTTGTAATTTTATTTTTAAAAATTTTAATCTTTGAAATGCTTTGTATTATTAAAATTTTAAAATCATTTCTTTGAAAATTTGAAAAATATCCTAAAATATTTAGAATCTTTTGAAATTGTTAAAAACTTTCGAAAATTCCAAGTAACTTTAAAAAATACCCTCAAATATTAAGAATACTTTAAAATCGATTGAAATTTTTTCAAACTTTTTAAAACTCCCTTGAAATTACTTCGAATCATTAAAATCTATTAATAATACCCTAAGATATTTCAAATCCTTTGAAATTGTTTAAATTTTTAAAAAGTTATTCTAAGCTTTTAAAAATTCTTTAAAAATTTCAAAAATATCCTAAAATATTTAGAATTTTTAAAAATTTTTTTAATTTTTTGAAAATTTCAAGGAAGATTTAAAAATACCCTTAAATATTTAGAATACTTTAAAATGGATTGGAATTTTTTTGAAACTTCTTAAAGTTTTAAAAGATTATTTGAAATTGTATCGTTAAAAAACTGAAATCTTTCGAATCCTTTGAAATTACTTGAAATTTTTAAAATCTATTATTAATACCCTAATATATTTAAATTCTATGAAATTTTTTGAAATTCCCAGAAATTAGGGATTGAAAATTTGTTGGAATTTTTTAAAATACCCTTAAATGTTCCAAGACCTTTAAAATTATTTAAACTCCCCAGAAATTTTTCAAAATTAAAAAAAATTTCAAGGAGTTTTTAAAAATACCCTTAAATACTTAGAATACTTTGAAATCGATTGAAATTTTTTAATAATTTTTAGTCACTGAAATATCTTGTAATTTTATTTTAAAAAATTTAATCTTTAAAATCCTTTGTATTATTAAAATTTTAAAATCATTTTTATTATTGTTAAAATTAATAAAACCTATGAATAATACCCTAAGATATTTCAAATCCTTTAAAATTGTTTAGATTCCCCAAAAATTGTTTAAAGCTTATAAAAATTCTTTGAAAATTTAAAAAATATCCTAAAATATTTAGAATCTTTTGAAATTGTTGAAAACTTGAAAATTTTAAGTAACTTTAAAAAATACCCTCAAATATTTAGAATACTTTAAAATCGATTAAAATTTTTTTAAACTTTTTAAAAATCCCTTGGAATTACTTTAAATCATTAAAATCTATTGATAATACCCTGAGATATTTCAAATCCTTTAAAATTGCTTAAAATCCCTAAAAATTAATTAAAGCTTTTAAAATCCTTTGAAATTTTAAAAAATATCCTCAAATATTTAGAATCTTTCAAAATTGTTTAAAACTTTTGAAAATTCAAAAAAAGTTTTAAAAATACCCTTAAATATTTAAAATACTTTGAAATCGATTGAAATTTTTTCAAACTTTTTGAAGATCTTCAAAGTTTTTTGGAATTTTATGAAAAGATTAAATTATCCAAATTCCATGGAATGACCATAAATAGTTGAAATCTACTAATAATATCCTAAAATATTTAAAATACTTTGTAATCGATCAAAATGTTTTAAAATAATTTTTTGAAATTTCTGAAAATACCCTTAAATTTTTACCAATCCTTTAAAGTCTCTTCAAATTATTAAAATCAATTAAAAATTCCTGTGATTCTTTCAAAATACCGTGAAATATTTGCAATCGTTCGAAATTTTTTAAAATCCTCAGAAATTTTTTAAAGCTTTTAAAAATTTTTTGGCATTTTTGAAAATACGTTTAAATTTTTTTAATTTCTTGACAGTTCTTCAAATTATTTAAATCATTTGAAAATTCCTTGTCACCCTAAAATATTTTAAATTTTTAAAAATATTTTGAAATCTTGTAATATTTGCAAAGCGTTATAAAATTCCTTGAAAGTTTTAAAAATATGTGATAAGTAATAAGTGATGAGCGATGAGGGATGAGTAATGAGTGATGAGTGATGAGTAATGAATAATGAGTGATGAGATGAGTGATGAGTAATGAGTGATGAGTAATGAGTGATGAGTGATGAGTGATGTGTGATAAGTCATGAGTGATGAGTCATGAGTGATAAGTGATAAGTGATGAGTGATGAGTGATGAGTGATGAGTGATGAGTGATGAGTGATGAGTGAT
>JAUELO010000298.1:4067186-4080808 GCA_032357855.1 Amphibolips quercusostensackenii | reverse complement strand
TTAGGAGAAAAAAAACTTTTCACGAAAATCAGCATTTTTCTATTAAAATACATGTAAAAATTGAAACTTTGACAATTCTTTGTAAAAAAAACTGTCCATTTTTCTTACTTTTTTCCTTCGAATTATTGCTTTGCAGGTTCGAAAATACAACAACAAAATTTTTTTAGAATTTTTCACCGGTGGCCATTTTACTGTACATTTGGTGCGGGGTCCTTTCTTGAAATACATTAAAATCGCCTAAGATCTGTAGAATCGTAAAGAATCCTTAAAGAACAATAAAATTTCCTTTATTTTTTAAAGTTCTCTACAAGTCCCTTAAAATCCTAGAAAATTCTACAAAATTCTCAGAAATCTCTTGACATTTTGTGAATCTCTTGAAATCCCTCGGTAATCCTTAGAATTCCTTGAAATCTTTGGAAATCATAAAAATCCATTTAAAATAGTTTGAAAATCATTTGTAAGCCATTAAATATAATTTGAAATAAACTTATTGATTAAAGTTCTCTAAAACGCTCAAATATTTGAAAATCTTTGAAAAACCTTAAAATCCCTTGAAATCTATGAAGTCGATAGAAATTCCTTGAAATCTTTGGAATCCCTAGAAATGCCTTGAAATTTAATGAAATTTTATTTATTCTACAAAATTCTCTAGGAATCCCCTTACATCTTTGTAAATGCTACAAAATTCTTTGGAATCCCTTGACATATTGCAGATTTCTTGAAATCCTTTAGAATTCCATGAAATCCTTTGAAAACGTAAAAATCCATTAAAAAAGTATAAGATATTTGAAAGCCTGCAAATATAATTTGAAATAAACTTATAATTAAAGTTCCCTAACAAAACCGCTTAAATATCTAGAAACCTTGAAAATACCTTAAAATCCCTTGAAATCTTTAGAATCGCTAGGAATCCCTTGAAATCTTGGGAATACCTAGAATTACCTTGAAATCTTAAAAATCGCTAGGAATCCCTTGAAATTTAATTCAATTTCATTTATTTTAAAAATTTTTGTAGAAATTCCTTGAAATCTTAAGATATTTTAAAAAATGCTTTGAAATCCCTTGACATTTTTCAGATCTCTTAAAATTCTTTAGGATCCCTGAAAATCTTTAGAAAACGAGAAAATTTATTTAAAATAGCTTAAAAATCATTTGTGGACCCTCAAATATAATTTCAATTAAAATTGTTGATTATTCTCTTTTGAAAAAAACGTGTAAATCCCTAGAAATCTTTAAATTACCTTAAAATCCCTTGAAATCTTAACAATCGCTACGAATCCGTTGAAATCTTTGTAATCACTAGGAATTCCTTAGAGTCAATAAAATTTTATTTATTCTCCAAAGTTCTTTAAAAATTCATTTACATCTTTATAAATCCTACAAAATTCTTTGTAATTCCTTGGAATTTTGTAAACCTTTTGAAATCCTTTAGAATTCTTTGAAATCATTAGAAAACGTAAAAATCCGTTTGAAAAAGGTATAAATCATTCGAAAGCCCGCAAACATAATTTGAAATAAACTTATTAATCAAAGTTCTTCAATAAATCGTTTAAATATTTTAAAATTTTTAACATACTTTAAAATTCCTTTGAAATCTTTAGAATTGCAAGGAATCCCTTAAAATTCAATAAAATTGTGTTTGTTTATTAAAGTTCTCTAGAGATCCCTTGAAATCTTTGGACATCTCAAAAAATTCTTTCAAATCTTGATATTTTGTAGATCTCTTGAAATCTTTTAGAATCCCTTAGGAGCCCTAAAATTCTTTGAAAAACATAAAAATCCATTTAACAAAGCTTAAATCATCTAAAAGCCCTTAAGCATAATTTGAATTAAACGAATCAATTAAAATTCTCTAAGAGAAAGTTCAAATCCCTTGAAATCTTCTGAATACCTTAAAATCCCTTGAAATTTTAGAATCGCTAGGAATCCCTTAAAATTTAATTTAAATTAATTCATCATTTAGAGTTCACAAAAAATCACTTAAAACCTTGTGAAATCCTATAACATTCTTTAAAACACTTTCACATCTTTGAAAAACATAAAATCCTCTAAAATTGAAATTCTTTAATCTTTTTAAATCGCTTAAAATACCTTAAAATCTCTTCACATCTTAAAAATCGCTAGCATTTCCTTAAATTTGATTTAATTTATTTGACAAAGTTCACTGAAATATCTTTAAATCTCTAGAATTTCTATAAAATCCTTTAAAATCTCTTAAAATATTTTAAATCTCTTAGAAACATTTGGAATTCCTCAAAATCGCCGAAACCCTATGGAATTTTTTACAATTACCAATATTTTAAAAACTCTTAAAATCCTTCTAAAATCTTTGAAATTCGTGGTAGTCCTTGGAAATTTGTCTAAATCCTTTAGAATTCCTTTAAAAACCTCCTGATATGTTTAGAAATCTTCGAAATTTCGTGAAACTTTAATGAAATCTGATGAAATCGGTTCAGAATTCTCTAGAATTTCATGTAATTCCTTAAAATTTGCCGGAATTCTATGTTAAATAAATGAATAAATAAATCATTTGTTTGACCTTTTTCCATTTTTGGCATAAACTTATCCAATACTTTAACATTCCTAATTTCTATACTGATTTTCTGATCATGATTCTCTGTAACAAATTGTCTAGAATAACAGAAAAATGATAAGAAATTCATTATAGAAAAATCATTATGCCTATACTGAATTTTCTATAAAATTTTTTCGTGCGAGAGGATTGCAAGGTATTGTAAAAGATTAGAGGGGCACTATTGACCAGAATTTTCTCTTACTCTGGGCAGATGACAATTTCGCCCCAGCTACCTGCGTACGGTTCCCCCACTACGCGGCTTTCCCTCACAGCTGAACCGTTGCCGCCAAGCCTGTCAGCGGGAGTCCTTAAGGACTATAATGGCTCAAAAATTTGAAAATTAGAGAATAAGTGGGCAAGTTTATGAGAAAATTTTTCAAGAAAATTTATTATGTTTTACTCAAATAAACTGCAGTAGCTTTAATTTATTGTTGCAATATTTGATTCAACTTGGGGAAATTCCGGAAGCTAAAATTTAACCAGATTGGAAAACTTATTAACTAACACCATATAGATTGCAAAATTATTTAATGACAATTTTGAGAACGCGATTGTTTAGAAATAAGCCGAATTCATTATCTTAATTAATAAGCTTTTTAGTCTGGCCGTATTTTAGCTGTTGGAATTTTAACAAGTTAAGTAAAATATTGCAACAATAAATTAAAGCTACTGTAGTTGATTTAAGTGAAATATACTGAACAATTTTTCATTAAATTTCTTATAATCTTAAACATTTATTCTTTAACTTTCAACTTTTAAGGTAAAAAAACGTGTCGTTGGAATCGCAATAATTCGCAGACTTCGAATATTATATTTGTGAGTTACCAAGTGCCTAATTAAAAAAAATTATATTCGGCATTTTAGTCCTCATCTTATACAAAGGATTCCCGCTTACCTGGCTCGACAGATCTCGAAAATTGACCTTGATTTCTGGGCATGTTAAATGTTCCGGTGACTAATTAAAACCCGTACAATTTAGACGAGAGATTATCCCGAGAAATAATGTTTGTTTGGAGTACCGGGTATAATTGAATTGACTAGGGTACTAGTGGCAGCGTCGGGACCACGAATAAGTTTAGTTTAGTATCAGAACATAGCTTTTGCTCCGTCTAATCACAACTCTGTGCGGAGGGCACGCGCCAAGCTGATGGGTTCATTAGGCTCCTACGCTTCCTGCATTCTAATCTCACTTTTCCGGCGCTAAGTGGACAGACACTTTTTTCCCCTGGGATTGGTTGGGGCTAAGTATATATTCGACTTATTAATACCTTTGGATGATTGAAAATCATCAGAATTCCTTCCAATTCCAAAATATGACAAAAACCTGAGGATGATGGTTTTTATTGGGTGTTGGATTTATGACGCTTTTCAATTTTTATTTAATAAAATAACTGGAAGTTGAAGAAAAATATCTTAATTGTATTCAAATATTAATTATAAATGATAAATAAATGTTGAGAAGTAAATTTACTAACCTCAAAAAGATATACTAATTTTCTTTTGGCCGTTTTTTTAAAGAGAAGCATAGTTTTTGTTTCAACCGTAAGAAATAATATTAAAAAATAATAATAATAAAATTTTGGACGCGCAGCGGGCAGATTAAAAAAAATTATAATAATATAATTTTCAAAAAAAGCTTAAGAAATATTATCAGCTCCTTTATTTAAGATTTGTTTTCCTTTTCATTTTTTTCATTTTTTGACCAAAATTTGGTTACCTTATCCGCCAGACTACAAGAATTTATCATTTTTGGTTAGATATTCAACTGCATGTTTAAAAGTTGAACTAGTTAGTTAAAAATTAATTTTATTGGTTCAACATTTAAATATTTCCTTAAAACTCTTTTGTTTTGCTAAAATCAAATTCTTAAACTGAAAATTGAATTTTGCTGTTTTTGGTTGGAAATCGACCGTGCTTAGTTTCAAATCCAACTATTAAATTTGTTTTAAAAATTCAACTATTTTGGTTAAAAATTCAACTACTTGGTTGAATGTTCAACTACTTTCTTTAAACATTTATTTCATTAGTTGAAGATTGAACTATTTTTGTTGAAGATAAATCTTTTTAATGAAAATGTAACTAGTCCATTATTGGCTGATGATTATTAAATTTTGTTGTGAATTAAATTCAAATTATGGTAGAATATTTTTCTTCTTGATCAAACTAATTGGTTGATAATTTAACTACTTTGCTAGAAAATTATTTTGTTTGTTAAAGATCCATCTCTTTCGCTGAAAATCAAACTATTTTGTTGAGAACTCATTTTTTTGTGGAAAATTAACGTTATTTTTTTAAAACTATTCCAATTTTGGTGAAAATTGATCCTTTCTAGTTAAAAATTCAACTTAGTAGATTGCAAATTTCACTCTTTTGATGAAAATTTGTTCTTTTTTGTTGCTGAAACTTTACAATTTTCTAGAGAATTTGCCTTTTTAGTTTAAGAAATCAACTTTTTTTTATATTCAAAATCAAAAAATTTTTGTTGTTGATACATCACCTATATTTTTCGTTAAAAATTAATCTGTTTTAATTGAAAATTTAACTTTTTAGTTGAAAGTTGAACTTCTTTGTCAAAAGTTCTGTTTTTCATAATTCATCATTTTAGGTGTAAATTCAACTATTTTGTTGAAAATGTAATTATTTTGTTCAAAGTTCAACTATTTTGTTGAAAATTCTACTATTTGCTTGAGAATTCAACATTTTTTGGTATGAGTTTAGTGTTTTTTTTAATTTAACCATTTATTTAAAAATCTATCTTTGTTGTTTGAAAAATCAACTACATGGTTGAAAATAACTTTTTTGTTTAAAATTAACATTTTAGATTTAAAAATTCAACAAATTGGTTGAAATTTAATTATTTACAAAAAATCAAATTTGATCTTTTTCAGTTAAAAATTTACTTATTTAGTACGAAATTCATGTATGTATTTTGTTAAAACTTGTCTTTTCTGGTAAAAAATTAATATTCTTGGTTTAAAATTGAACTTTTTTAGTAAAGATTTCTTCTTTTTTTTCAGTTAAAGATCAATCTTTTTAGTTGGAATGTAAATATGCTATTTTTTGTTAAAAACTTAACAATATTTTATTCAAAAGTAATTCTTTTTTGTTAAAAATTCAACTTTTAGGTGGAAAATTTGTCTTTTTTTGTTGACAATTCTACTAGTTTGGCAGAAAATGAAACCATGTAGTTGAAAATTGACTTTTTTCTTAAAAAATTTATATTTTAGAGCTGAAAATTCAATTACTTGGTTAAAGCTTAATTTTTAAACTCAAATTTAATTTGATCTTTTTGAGTTGAAAATTTAGTTATTTCGTTGAAAATGCATGTATTTTGTTAAAAAGTTGCCTTTTTTGGTAGAAAATTAAATTTTTGGTTGCAAATTCGTCTCTATGGTTGAAAATTTAATTTTTTTGGTAAAAATTCCTTCTTCTTGTGATAAAAATTAATCTTTTTGATTGAAAAATTAAATATTCTATTTTTTTGTTGAAAACTCAACAATTTTATTAAAAAGTAATTTTTTGTTGAAAATTCAACATTTACGTTAAAAATGTGTCTTTTTGTGTTAAATTTATTTTTTTTTTTGTCAAAGTTCATATTTTAGTTTTAAAAATTCAACACCTTGGTTGAAATTAAATTTTTAAGCCAAAATTTAATTTGATCTTTTGAGTTGAAAATTTAATTATTTGGTTGGTAAATCACGTATTTTGTTGAAAAGTTGTCTTTTTTGGTAGAAAATTAATATTATAAGTTGAAAATTTGTCTCTTTGGTTGAAAATCGAATTTTTTTTGGTAAAAATTCCTTCTTATTATTTTAGTCTCAAATTATTACTTTTGGTTCAAAATGTAAATATGTTATTTTTGTTGAAAACTAAACAATATTTCATTATAAACTAATTTCTTTTTGTTAAAAATTCAACTTTTATGTTGAAAGTTTGTTTTTTTTGTGTTGAAAATTTCACTAGTTTGGTACAAAATTAAACTGATTAGTTGAAAATCAACTTTTTTGAACAAAATTCGTATTTTTGAGTAGAAAATTCAACAACTTGGTTGAAATTAATTTTTTTAAATAAAAACTTAATTTGATATTTTTGAGATGGAAATTAAATTATTTGGATGAACATTCGTCTCTGGTTGAAAATTAAACTATTTTCTTAAATATTTTTTCTTTTTTTTTCGTTAAAAATTTAAATATTCAATGTTTTATTAAAAAGTAAACAATTTTATGAAAAAGTAATTATTTTTGTTAAAAATTCAACTGTTTTTTCGAAAATTTGTCTTTTTGGTTTAAAAATTAAACTAGTTTGGCAGCAAATTAAACTATTTAGTTAAAAATTGAATTATATGTTGAAAATTCATCTTTTTTGGTAAAAAATTAATACTTGTTGGAAGTTAGTCTCTTTGGTTGAAAATTAAACTATTTTGTTGAAAATTATTTTTTGCAAATTAATTTTTTTAACTAAAAATTGAACTATTCTAGTTAAAGATTAATTATTTTATTTGAAAATTTATCTCTACGTATCTAATCGCCGATAGTAAGAAAATGTGTCAATTTTGGTCATTTAGATATAATAGGAAACTTAATTACTTCCGGTGGGTAGAATCAAATTAGGAGATAAGTTTTATAGTTTTTATTGAATAAGGCTTTAACTGAAATTGATTAAATAATGGATGAAAAAGAGCGTGCATTAGAACTCTATGATGCCAATAAGCACACTTTTTCCCCTCTAATTTATTTTATTACGGGTGACTAGGCCAGCTTTGACTCCCGAGTACCGTTTCGTTGGTTTCGTAATTGAAAGGGGTGGGGGCCATTAAGGGTCGCTGGAATACTCACCCTCTAAACTCTTTAATGAATTGGGCCTATCTACGATTACGAACTTTCGCCAATTATTTGCATCAGCTCTCGATTTCAATAAAATATTTTAAACTCGTAATTGGTCTCGTAATTCAAAAGACCATCAAAAATATATTATTCCAAATTACTCTTTCGGACAAAAAAAAGACTTAAAGGAGTTCAAACCAGATTTAAGGCACCGCTGCAAAGTTGCATGGATGAATTTACAATGAATGGATTTATTCGTCTTGAAGAGCTTTACAGGGTGCCTTTTTAGCTCTTCGTCTGGGGTGATTGCTAGTGAGATTGATCAGCGACCTAGGTCACAACCCCCCTTCCCAAACTTCTTTTACCGCTGCTTCTCTCTCTCCTTCCTTTACTAGATAATACCCCTCTACACCTACTTCCCCTCCCAGGTCATCAATTTCTCCCCCCTACTCACGCTTATTGTTAATCATTTCCCCTACTTCCCATGACTAACACTTAATTTTCCTACTTCCCCTTGCTACTTTCCTTTCACTTTTTTCCACTTCCTATCCCCTCATTATTCCTCATTTTACCTATTTACCATTTTCTCATTTCCCATCACTTCCCCTGCTTCCCCACCCTCTATTTTCACTCACTTCCCTCACTTCGCATACCTTCGCATACCTTCGAAACAAAAAAATTAATTTTCAACAAAAATGTTTAATTGAAAGATTTTTCAGTCAAGAGAGAACAAATTTGTCAACGAAATCATTAAATTTTCAAACTAAAAAGACAAATTATCTAGACAAAACTTGAATTTTCAACCCAAAAATATGAATTTCTAAAGAAAAAGTTAGCGTTCAACCAAATAGTTGAATTTTATACAAAAATAATAGAATTTTCAACCTAAAAAAGTGAATTTGCAACTGATTAAATTTTTGAGTAATTAAGTCTTTAATATAATAGTTGAAATTTTAACAAAATAATTAAATTTACAAGAAAATAATCGAATTTTCCAAATAAATAATGAATCATCAATCGAAAAAAAATTTCTTTTTGAAGTTCAACTTTCAACCAAGTAGTTGAAATTTCAATAAAAAAAAAAATTTTTCCAAACAAAAAATATAATACCTCATATGTCAATCAAATATGTTATTTTTAAATTAATAACAGTCGAATTTAACTAAAATGATATATTTCCAACAAATAAGTGAAATTTAGTATTAGTCAATATAAATTTTAAACCAAAAAGTTGGTTTCAATCAAATAGTTTAATTTCATACAAAAATAATAGAAATTTCAACGCGAAATGTGAATTTTCAACAAAACAGTTATGTTGTCAACAAAATAATTAAATTTTCAACGAAATAGTTGAGCTTTAAACAAAATAATTAAATTTACAACAAATTAGTTAAATTTTCAAATAATATGATAAATCTTCAACCAAAAAAACAATTATTTTTAACAAAAGTGTTCCACTATCAACCAAGTAGTTAAAATTTCAATTAAAAATATATTTTTTCAAACAAAAAACATAATACTTGATCTTTCAATCAATTATTTTATTTTTAAATAAATAGCAGTGGAATTTAACCAAAATAATCTATTTTCAAGAAATAAGTAGAATTTTATATAAGAAAATATGAATTTTTAGTCAAAAAGTTTGTTCTAATCAAATAGTTTAATTTTATACAAAAATAATAGAATTTTTAACGCAAAATGTGGATTTTCAAGGCAAAATCTGATTTTTCAACAAAACAGTTCTGCTTTCAACAGAATTATTAAATTTTCAATAAAATAGTTGAACTTTAAACAAAATAATGAAATTTACAACAAATTAGTTGAATTTTCAAATAAAATGATGAATCTTCAACCAAAAAAAAAAATTATTTTTAACAAAAAAGTTCAACTTTCAACCAAGTAGTCAAAATTTTAATAAAAAAATCTTTTTTTTCAAACAAAAAATATAATACTTTATATTATAGTGAAAAAAAATTGTTTTTAATGAATAACAATCGAATTTAACCGTAATGATATATTCTTAACAAATAAGTAGAATCTTGTACCAGGAAATGTGAATTTGAAACCAAAAAGTTGGTTTTAACCAAATATTTCAATTTTATGCAAAAATAGTAGAATTTTCAGCTCAGAAAGGTAAATATTCTACAAAATAGTTTAATTTTCACCAAATTGTTTAAGTTTTAACAAAATAGTTTTATTTTCAACAAAACAGTTTAATTTTCAAGAAAATAATCCAATTTTCAATCAAATAGTTAAACTTTAAACAAAATAATCAAATTTAAAACAAATTAGTTGAATTTTCAAATAAAATGATGAATCTTCGACAAACAAAAGAATAATTTTCAACAAAAAAGTTCTACTTTCAACCAAGTAGTTGAAACTTCAATAAAAAAAGGTATTTTTTCGAAAAAAAATATAATACATCATATTTCAATAAAATATTTAATTTTTAAATAAATAACACTCGAGTTTAACCAAAATAATATATTTGCAACAAATAAGTAGAATTTCATTTCAGAAAATAGGAATTTTAGGTCAAAAAGTTTGTTGTAATCAAATAGTTTAATTTTATACAAAAATAATAGAATTTTGAACGCAAAATGTGAATTTTTAAGGCAAAATGTGAATTTTCGACAAAACATTTATGTTTTTAACAGAATAATTAAATTTTTAACGAAATAGTTAAACTTTTAAAAAAATAATTAAATATACAACAATATAGGTGAAATTTCACATAAGATGATGAATATTTAACCAACAAAAAAAATTTTTTTCAACAAAAAAGTTCATCTTTCAACCAACTAATTAAAATTTAAATAAAAAAATATATTTTTTCAAACGAAAAATATAATACTTGATATTTCAGTTACAAAAATTTCATTTCAAATAAATAAAAGTCGAAATAAACCAAAATGATATACTCTCAACAAATAAGTGGAATTTTATATCAGGAAATATGAATTTTAAACCAAAAAATTGGTTGTGACCAAATAGCTAAATTTTATACAAAAATAATAAGATTTTCAATACAAAAAGGTGAATCACCAACAAAACATTTAAATTTTTAAGACAAGTAGTTGCATTTTAAACTAATAACAATCCAATTTCGACAAAAAATGATATACTTAAATTTTCTGTTAAAAAAATTTATCCTTAAACGAGGATTTTTTTAAATTAAATTGTGGAGTTTTTAATTGAAAACGATCAATTTTGAATCAATAATGGAATAGGCTAATTTTTAGTTGATAAAACTGAGCTTAAACTAAAAAAAAAAGAATTTTTAACGAAATAGATAAATTTTTAACCCACTAGATGGATCTTTAAGTAATAAAATGAATTTTCAACAAAGTAGTTTAAATATCAATTAAGGAGTTAAATTTTAATCGAGAAGATTTTTTTCTACCAAAAAAAACGAATTTACATTTTTTATTTTATTTTACTTCAATTTTTAACAAAGGAGTTCAATTTTCAACCAAAAAAATAAATGTTTAACAAATTAGTTAAAATTTAAATCAAGTTTTTAAATTCTTAACCCAAAAAGCTGAATTTTTAATGAAAAATTTTCAATTTAATTTTTAAATAAAAAACAATAAATTTGAAATCAAAAATAGAGTAGTTAAATTTTTATCTGAAACAATTCACTTTTAACCATAAAAAATTCTATTTACAAAGAAATAGTTCAGTCTACAGCCAATAAAATAAATTTTTAAGAAAGTAGTTTAACTATCAACGAAATAGTGAAATTCTAATTAAGAACATTTATTTCATACCAAAAAGACGAATTTACAACAAAGTACATTTGTCAACCAAAAAAGGAAAATCAAAAAATTTAATTTTCAATAAAACAGTTCAATTGTCCACCAGCAAAATAAGAGTTTAACAAAGCAGTTGAACTTTCAACCAAAAAAGATGAATTTTCAATGAAAAAAATGTAATATTAATATTTCAAATGAAAAATTAGTTTTTTATAAAAAAAAAAAATTTGTTAAAGAATAGATCAACTGTTAACCAATAAAATGAATTTTCAACTATAGGGAGAAAAAAGAGGAATTCTTTAAAAAAGAAGTAGAGAATATAATAGTAGAATACTTGAAATTTCAACAAAAAAATAGAATTTAAAAACAACAGTTAAATTTTTAAGCCAAGTGGTAGAATTTTAATTTGAAAACTATCGATTTTGATCAGTGATGGAATAATTAAATTTTTAATTATTAAAATTCATTTTTACGCAACAGAAAACGAATTTTTCACAAAATGGTATAATTTTCAAACGCAAAGATGAATATTTAAGTAAATGAATAAATTTTGAATAAAGTAGTTCAACTGTCAACCAATCAGTTAAATTTCAATATAAAAAAAATAATAATTTTCTACCAGAGAACACGAATCTACAACTAAGCACAAACGATTTTGAACCAAAAATAGGGTAGTAACATTTGCAGTTAGAAAAATAAATTTTTAAGAAAAAAGGAATTTTCAAAAAAATAGTTACATCTTCAACTAATAGAATAAATTTTTAACAGATTAGTTCAATTTTTCACCAAGTAGTTAAATTTTTAGCCAAAAAAGACGAATTCTCAAGGAAAAAACTAATAGATAGGAAAATTTTAAATAAAAATGATTAATTTTCAAGAAAAAAGTTAAATCTTTAACTAAATAGTAGAATTTTTGAATAAAAGATATAATTTACGAACCGTAAATATAATAGTAGACTTTTCAATTAAACCGAATTAGCTTTCAACCTAAAATAATAGGATTTTCTTATTAGTTTCTATTAACTCAGTTTGTATGTGAGAGAAAAAAAACACAAAAATGTGAAAAAAGCGAATTTTTTGAAAACAGGGGATAAAGAGGAGTTCCTTAATATGGCTACGGAAAAGAGTGTGAAGTCTGGAGACGTCTGAGTCAGACGAAATTCAGAAAAATTTTAATTTTTTAATTTTTTTGTATAACGATGTGAGTTAATGGTTAAAAAAGCCATTGCCACATTCATTTTTGCAAATCGTACTATAAAAATGCAAGCGCAAAAATAAATTTTTCAAAAAAATCCAAATTTTTTTCCAAGAAAAAACAATTTTACCGCTTGAATGCCTCAATGTACATAGATGGTTAGTTTTCATATAAAACCAAAAAAGCGTACCATTTTTAGATTTTAGATTTAAAATCATATATGTTTTGAAATTTGAATATTTTGATTTTTTGTATGGTACAATCTGAAGAAGTGAGTTTAGCAATGGCTTTTTCAACCATTAATCTACATTGTTATACATAAAAAAATTGAAAAAATAAAATTCTCTGACTCTCATCTGATTGAGACGTCTTGAACTTAAGCCCAGTGATGCTTTACTTTTAAAATAAAATCACAAATTTTCATTTTTCCAATCATAAGAAATTGTTATAATTTATTTATTTTGATTTTTTGTATGGTAGAATTTGAAAAAATGGAATTTGGTAATGGCTTTTATAGCTATTATTCTACATTGTTGTATAAAAAAAACTCGTCTGACTCTCGTCTGATTCAGACTTCTCGAACTTCGGCCCAATGATGCTTTACCTACAAAAAAAAAACATAAATTTACAAAAAAATTGTATACATATTTATATTTCCCACGCATAATTACAATGGTATTACATTGACGTTTTTAAAAATTTCAAGACGTACAAAGTTGATAAGCAAAATTTAAAATTTGAAATTGTGGGATCTAGCGTAGGAAAACTGGTAAAACCTATAGAAACGATATAAAATATAGAAATACAATGTTCTAAATCGTCTTTCATTCCAGTTGTCACGTTTGTCCAACACTATTTTCTAGGATTATCAGTAAATTACAGAAAGCTTAGGTAATAATTTTCAATTGAGACGGAAGTAAAATCGTCGGACACTCGTGGTGGAAGTTGGTTTTGAATGGAGGTTCGTGACACATCTTTATCAGGAGCCTCCTTTATACTCAGGCCATTTCGAAGCCGGCTTAAGACGCAGCAAGTCCTGGACGGTTTCTTCGCAGCCAACCTTAAGCCTATTATGAGCTCTGGGCATTTAGTGTTTACACCCATATATACATTTGAGCATTCATAATCCCCAACCACGTATTTACAAACATGGAACATACGAAAAGGCCCACCGGGGATGATCAGTTTTATTTGTTCGCTGGACCAAGTGACAACATTTTTCCTCTTTCCGGGAACGAGGAGGAGACATCTGATTCTTATTTTTGAGCTATTTC